>JAHDVE020009236.1:0-50940 GCA_022606495.2 Halesus radiatus | reverse complement strand
GACTGTCATCCTTCCTCTGCCAGGTCCACGCCTCACTGCTATACATCAGGGTTGGTATCAGAACTTCATTGTGGACTGCTAGTGGTAGGTACGTAACAATGGAATATTATTTTCAATTAAACGGAAAAATATTATAAATGATTTTTACTTAAAAAAATTATATTAAATAGGAATGTCGTAATGAATTTTATGTTTAAAAATAAAAATTAAAAAAGAAAGAGGGAAATTAATTTAATTCCTTCGCGAAATGTGAAGCTGTGGCCACTTTAGGCAGCATTCGAGTATGAGAGGGGATGGTGAAAGAGAATAAGAAACAATGTGAACGCTTATACGCTATGACATTTATTTCAGATGGGGAGACTTGCACGGTACGTTCAAAAATCTACAAAATCATTTAACCACGCGGCACGCTTATACCAGGCTAGCAGCATAAGTAAACGGCGAGGGATGACAAATACAGCGCTTTTTCTATGCGCAACACGACGGAGCCCGGTGTGCATTTAGCCATGCTTGTACACCAGGCTAGCATACCAACGACACGGCGAACGAACTAAAGCGTATGGCGTTAGGTGGGATTGTCAGCAATAATTTTCACGTTTTGTGAAAACAAACAATTGGAAAATGGGAAATATTTTATCCTGCAGAAATGTAAAATAATGTAAAGATACGTATTTTAAAAAAATTATCATTCGTTTCTCTTTTCAAGGATTCAAATTAACCATTTTCATGGTAGATATTTTACATTTTTTCAACTACCAAACTAGACACATGTAGTTATGTAGTATTATGGTTGTCGAAGTTTGTTATATATAATATTGATGTGTAATATAACATAATTATAAATATAAACAGAAGCATTTTAAAAACAACGTAAAGTTGTAGTTGTAAGAAAAGGTAAAAGTATTTTTTTATTAAATACGTAAGAAAAAGCAAATAAAATAAGATATGAATAAAATTATAATTCCTATACATATACATATATATATATATATATATATATATATATATATGGTATATTACATATTTTTATATATATATATATATATATATATGTAAGGTATATCAAACGTGTGCCTTTTGCAAAGTTGAAGCTTGTTTTGTTATTAATAATAGATAAAGAAAGGTCTAGAAAATTTAAACAGGATTTTATACCTATCTCTAATGTGAACTGGATTTGGTTATGGAAGGAATTGAGGAGTGATAGAAAAGTGTTTAACTGGCGCTCTGTACCTGTCCAAATGCAAAATACATCATCGACATAACGTTTCCACACAAGTACATTTTTTAACAAAGGGGATTTGGATTGAAGAAAATAAGATATTTCTACATATCGCTACAGCGTAGAAAATAAGATATTTCTAGACCTTTCTTTACCGAAAACCTACGTATACCGACACCATAATACATAATACCTCCAACCATCCTATATCACATAAACACTCCGCTTTCCACAGCATGATTCACCGTCTAGTCGCCATCCCACTATCTAATAATAATTTCTCTAATGAACTCTTTACAATTAAATTAATAGCTTATAATAACGGATACGACCATAATATAATTGACAAAATCTTATCAAAAAAACTTCGCAGTATTTCAACAAATAAATATATCTATAATGATCTACAATCTAATAATAATAATAATAACTTAACTCCCAAATGGCGCAGAATTTTGTATATTAGTGAATTTTCTTCCTTGTGCACATCAAAACTCCCATCAGAAATAAAACCAGCTTTTTATATCAATAATAATTTAGGCAAACTTTTAATTAATTGTAAAGACAAAGAAGATACATTAAGCCATTCTGGCATCTATAAACTTAATTGTAACGATTGCCCGGCAATTTATATAGGTAAAACCGTGAGAAACGTAAACATTAGATTCAAAGAACATATTAGATGTTTAACAAGTATAGGTTTTTCAGAATTCGCCGAACATTTAATTAATACTAACCATAATTTTGATAAAAGTACAGGAGTACAATTAATACATAAAAATAGTATAGGCTTGCGCCTTAATAACTTAGAAGCATTAGAAATATCAAAATCAAATAAAAATAATATATGCCAAATTTTAAATAAACAATTAGATTTAACCCAAAATCCGATTTTAAGGATGTTCCTTTTCTTCCCCTCCCCTCCCCTTACCTCTCCATCTACCGCACTACCCACCCCCCCACTGTGATGCTCTGTCCTGTTCTACCCTATCGTGCTGTCTCTTTTCCTCACTTTCTCTGTCTCCATTATGATATCTCTGTATTTTAATTTTAGTTTATATGTGTACATTCCTGAAGAAGGTTGAGTCCAACCGAAACCGGTCGAATGCATAAATATGTATAAAAATAAAGTGGCTTAAAACAAAAACATTTTTTATTTAAATTATAATGTCAAGCCACAAAGTGATTGCTTCCTTCGAAAAAAAAAAAAAAAAAATTATTATCATATACCATAGTATATTTTCATTATAAATGAGGGAGGCATTACCAGCAAGAGTCAAATTGGATATTCTTGTCCCTATTAAATTGTCCTGGTGACTTTGCAGTTACTTGATAGCAAAATAATATTTTTAGAGAAACCGGTTCCTTTTAAAACTGGTTAGAGAAATATTTTTGGGGTTGTTTTTTAATCATGCCTAACTTACGTATTTCAAAAAAAAAATCATAAGTCTCTGAAGCAACTAAAATTGAAATAGGTAGCCAGAGCTGCAGTGACAAGTGACAGACCTCCATTTTAGATATCAACCATCTCTAGCAGGGCTGGCGCGCTGTCAAAATACAATTATTATTTTTTGACAGGAAGCAACACGGCTTGACGGCCTCCATGGTCGAGGGGTAAGGCTCTCGACTACGAATCCGAAGGTCGCGGGTTCAAATCCCGGCGTGCGCAAGTAAATTTTATTTAATTAATTTGTGTTGTTTCCCAATTAATTAATTTAAAAATAATATATAGTATTTTTGCGCACGTTCAATGAAACAATGGAAATAAATATTATTCCATTATTTCCCGAAAATTTTAAACATCATTAGAGAAAGTGAAATAGCGAACGTAGCAACACACGAGTATAAGAAAGACAACTTTCTAGCAGTAGGTTCTTTCATAGTAGGTCCTATCATAGTGTAAGCGTGTAGGTGTAGTGTCATCTCATTCACACCCGTGATATTCGACACAGCATTGAATTATGAAAATGATCCATCACACCCATGTCTTTGTTATACAAAAACGATGTTTGAATTAAGAATTTACCGTGAACGTAAGTGTTTGTTACTTGTGCCACATTTTGTGTTAATTTTGTCAGTCAATAACTTTGTTATTAATTGTTTTTGTGTTTAATTCGTAGAACTCCATTTAATTTAAAAAAAATTTAATGTAAATCAAATTTAATAATGTTATTATTAAGTTCTGCAAGTATTTTTAGTTGTTATTATTGTGACAGCTGTTTCGGTGTTTAAGGCCATTTTCAAACTGTGGTTAATCTACATTGCGACGACTTATTTATATGATTTAATTTACCCCCACTCCTTTAAAATTTGGATTGATGGCTAATGATTTATTATTGGTAAAACGGATTTAGTTAGAATGCAATTAAAATTCTGAATTCTGTGAGGTTTTCATATTTATAATGTGTTTTTACTCGTCGTATTTAACTGACAATGTTTTCTTAATTGATTTATTTAAATTTGTTGTATTGTTTTGATAATGTGAACATACCGAGAAGCGGTGAGTATATAATTTTCCTTACTTTATTAATTAATGCTATATTAGGGTCGTTAGTTCGTTTGTTAATTTTTAATTGTTCAAGTAAATTTAATCTAAGGCCCTTTCTTTCTATATGTAAGGGTTTAGGTTTGTTGTTGTCAAGCGGGACGTGATTATTTACTAAAAGATGTTATGCGAATTTTGAAGAAGTGCTTTTATTTTTATAACATCTTATATGTTCTTTGAATCTAGTTGAGAAAGCCCTTCCCGTCTGCCCTATATAGGTAGCATTCACAATAATAACAACTAAACATACTTGCAGAACTTAATCATAACATTATTAAATTGGACTTACATTAAATTTAAAAAAAAATAACTTTGTTAGAGATAATTTGATTTGAATAAAAATATTTTTGTTTTAGCACTACTTTATTGAATACATAAACCAACCGGTTTCGGTTCATCCTGAACCTTCTCCAGGGTTTTAAAAATCAATTACATGTTGTATATATATACAAAGTAAAGTTGTGTTTACAGTTATTATATAAAAATATACTGTTTTTTGTGTTATCCAAGTCCCAGCGACCTCATTATCTAAATGTAGGTTTTTTGAAATTATATTTCGATTTTTCACATTATGTATATTAGTGTATGATGGTGTAGCAACTAGTTCACTGGTGGAATACAATTAATTTCTTTTAATTTTTTAAAACCAAAAACTGTAAAAGTTGAGTTTTTTTAGTTCCTCTTTGAGACGCAAAAACCAGACCTCTCGTCGATGTCTGTAATTTGGGATGTAGATCTAGTAAATAAATAAACATCTGTTATGTAAGAAATTACGCTTGAACAAGATCGCCAGGCAGCCACCTTCATCGTCACTTATGTAGGAAGGTTTTGATTCAAAATTCGGTACTCTATAGGCTCGTCCTGACTCCCAGAGGCGTGTGACGCATGAGCTAGATAAGTGTCAACAATTATTTATTGATGCAACCGCCTGAATATATTACTAGTCACAACTGGTTTCATACACTTGATTTTGCCCTTTCGATGGCACAATTCTTAATTTGCTAGTTGGGAATGCGTGTTTTGTGGATTGTCTGGACGAAGCTAATGGAGTAACTGCATCCGGTGGTTATATTGTAAAGTGGTATATACAAAGTGTATTTTCAATTTATATAAGTTATATTGAACCCCCAACGTCTGGACATCGGGAGAATGAGGGGATAGGAAGAAGAAAATGATATGGTAAGTTAGCTTGCATTGAGCGGTATAATTCTCATTGACAATATAAAATAGACTTTCACATCATTAACATAAAATAATAGTAAATACAAGGCATAACTAATACACTTTAAAAAAAATAAATACCAGTAAAGAATAACACAAAGGTTTTTACTAATATTTTTAAAGTTGTGTATATTATTATGTACTTCAAAAAGTTATTTTACACAATTTTACATTAATTTAGTTGTTAATAACTATCACAAAATCACAAGTCATTTTTAATGCAACATTTATCAATATTCACCTGTTTTTCATACATATTATATAAAAATAATCATTTTAAACTTTTCAACACATTCCAGGTGGATTTTATACAATAACCAACGTACCTTCGGAGCACTCTTTTCACACAGTCATACATTTTATTTTAACTCGTTCACTGCATAACCTCAGCAAGGATTGCCCTTACAAATTAGCTTTTAGAATGGAAGTAAAACAGTACACCGTAGTCAACGGGAAAATACCTCCTATGTGGTTGACTCAAAAATTAGTTAAATATTTATCACAAAAAATGTTATTTGTACTTTAAATTTTAAGGTTTTTATTTGTAAACATACATTCTAGCATCTATAACAAGTACAATCAGTTTTTAATTCCCCCTGAAAAATTGACATTTTTGACACATGGGAGGTATTTTCCCGTTGACGATGATACTTACTGCTTTTTGTAAGGTTGGACGATACTCTTACTGGTCATACTGCATCCATAATATTACATTACTTTGGCCGGGAGATTGTGAAAACCGGCGGAAATAGACGATTATCCAGTTGCTAATCAATAATATATAAGTTTTGCACATTTGAAAGGCTTTGATGTAAAATACAAAACATAATAATTTACATACATATGTTTTTTTAAATTTAATAATGTTATTATTAAGTTTTAATTAATAATAATACATGTTGTTGTCACCGTCCGTGGTCGATGTGATTATTCGTTTCATTATTCAATAACATATTCGAAAAAATATTCATTCACATTGCTTACAGCAAATCAAAAAAATATATATATATATATCAGGATGCATTCATCAATCTTTCAGTTACGAGACTGGCAGGCAACGTGTTAAAACAAACAATTTTTTTTTTTTTCAATTTCAAATTCACAAACATCATGCGGTTATTAGCAATTACAAGAAACATATTCATTATTTTATTATTAATTGTTTTTGTGTTTAATTCGTAGAACTAAAACTTAAAAATTTAATGTAAATCAAATTTAATAATGTTATTATTAAGTTCTGCAAGTATTTTTAGTTGTTATTATTGTGACAGCTGTTTCGGCGTTTAAGACAGCTGTTTCGGCACTTTGAAAATGGCCTTAAACGCCGAAACAGCTGACACAATAATAACAACTAAAAATACTTGCAGAACTTAATAATAACATTATTAAATTTGATTTACATTAAATTAAAAAAAAAAATATATATTTTATTAGTGATTGACATCCAAAAAGTGACTCTACTAACATTCAATTTAAAAACTAAACACAAATCTTGATGCCAGTAAAGGAAAAAAAATTAAAAACTAAACATAAATCTAATGCCAGTAAATTAAAAACCAAACATAAATCGAATGCTGGTGAAATAAAAAAATAAAAAATACGAATCTAATGCCAGTAAATTAAAAACTAAACATAAATCTAATGCTGGTGAAATAAATAAAAAATAAATACGCATCTAATGCCAGTAAATTAAAAACTTTACATAAATCTAATTCCAGTGAATTAAAAACTAAATATAAATCTATTAGTAGTTAACGGAAGGTATTGGATGAATTATGAAACACATTGGGATATTTTATCCATTTTTATCACTGAAAAAATGCATATCAAATTCTTATTCCCTAATTATTAGTGGCTTAGGTTTGTTGATGAAATGCTTCTAATTTACACTTATCTTAGAATATTTAAAAATTGCATTGATTTGCTTTACTATAAAACGTGTTCTGGCGGCCTAGTATGTGATAATAATATCGTCGCCGTGGAGTGAAAAGTCACTAACAAATTGACAGTTTTGAGATAATGGGCGTTTTGTGATTGCAATTTTAAATGTCTATTGAAGGGTGCTAATAAAAATTTTTTATAGTAATGGTTTTATTCAATAGTTTTACAGCCTTAGAATGTAATAACGGCACAACTAGATCTTTAAATTGACCAAGTATGAAAAAAAACACATTTAGTGATTTTCGCAATACCGGGTTCTTTGAGTTTAAGGTATTAGTGATTTTTATTTACTTTTAGTGATTTTTAGCATTATCGCTTTTTTTTATTCTTAAGTGATATTTCGCATGCATATTTTAGTTAAACTAGGAATTTTGTGTTAACCGCCCTACCTTCAGGTAATTTTCTGAAATATAGGCAAAAAAAATTCACTTTTTTTTTTGGTCTAGATTATAAATACAATGTTAGTCATACTCACTCATACCTGATAATATGTTGTCAAACAAGCCACCGCACGCTTCGCCTGTCCTTGAAAAACTACTTGTTTAGACTTGATGTCCCGTGTTGTTGGGATGCGCACGCGGTCATTACAGTTTGTAGTTAAGAGATATACTATTTTTTCTAAAGCGCGTACGTGATACGGGATAGCGCAGAATGGTACAATCAAAGTTTGCGTATCACATACGTTCATAGGCATAGGGCGGTTAAAGTGCGTAAAGTTACTAAGTGATTTTAGTGTCATTGTTTTTAGGAAGGAGATGACCTTTTGCGAAATAAGCGAGAACGTATTATAACTAAAGGTAATTAGCTAGTTTATGTACTCGATATGTTAATTAAGTTGTTTGGTAATGTAATGAACGTAAAACTGTAAAGATATCTTGTTAATTTGGTCAAATAATGTATTTGAATATGAAGTGGATAGTATGCGATAAATATCTAAGAGGTTTTATGACTTTCGGAAAATAACAAAATCTGATTCTATGCTGTTAGTAACTTATAGCCATGACATAAATTGATTCAGGGAATTTTCACGGAGATATCGACTTTTCAAACAGATGCGGGGTTCAAAATTATGTACTTTGACATATCTAACTCATTTTTACCAAAAATCTTAGTTGATGACTTTTCACTCAATGGCGACGATGTGTTTAACGTACATAAATATGTTAATTTATTAGAATCGACCTACATAAAATCACACTTTGTTACATTCTTGAAGTATATCTGGTACTATAAAATAATAAAATTTAACGTAAATCAATAAAAATGGAAGCAATAAAAGAACCAGAATCTCATAAATACAAAAAGTATAAAATCAAAACTTTGTTTTGAATCCTGATATATCACATATATTGTCTTCAAGGACTAACACAGTCATACTGTCACTGCAGCTGCTATCCTGCCTCGTTTAGGTTTAGAATTTCACACACATTTAGCCATTTTATCATCTTCGTACTTGCAAACGTCCAGCACATATTTGTTGAAGCTCAACGGTTTGTCGAGGTTCACGTGGTGGCCGGAACCCTCAATTATCTGTGGAAACAAACAATATCATGAGTATTTTGATTTCATCTATCGTATACAGAACGTTGGAGGTATTTTCATCATGGAAGACAAGTTACAGATATTTAAGGAAGGAAAAAGGTTGAAAATCAACAAAAGCCATAACTCCAATTAAAAATAACTAATTTAAAAAATAAAACAATAACTTTGTTTACATCACTTTTATTCGTTATATACTTTTGCCAACCGGGTTTCGCTACTACCGTAGCTTCGTCAGGGCAGTATAATACTAAACTAGTTCATAGTTTAAACTATATTCCATTCATCATGTTTGGTCTCGATCATACATGGTTTTACCACACATTCGTCTCAGAGATCTCATTTCTACAGCATTCAGTCTACTTTCATCCTTCCTCTGCCAGTTCCATGCCTCACTGCCATACATCAAGGTTGGTATCAGCACTCCATTGTGGACTGCTAGCTTCGCTTCCTTGGACAACTTTTGTTTGCGCCAACCGCGTTCAGTCCTCCGTTAATGGAGTTTCCTGCATTCACCCTTCTTTCAATATCCCTATCTGTCTTTCCATCTCTCGTAAACATACTTCCCAAATACACAAACTCATTGACCTGCTCCAAGTATTCATCATTCACAACTATATTGCATACTGTTTTCGTACTCTCTCTTTCAAACACCATGACTTTGGACTTATTTACATTCATCATTAGCTCATTCTTCATACATACTTCGTTCATCCTAGATACGTAGTTTAAAATATATTAAACTAGATTCCGTGTGTCCATTTAATTATTTAGTGGTTTTTTTTAAACCATTGACAATCCATCATGTCTATGTCATCATCCATGTGGTCTTTCAAAATATTTGTTCAAATGAAAATCTTTTATGTTATCCATAGTCTAGAAAAGAGAAAATGGATTCTGTGTATCTAATTATTTATCTCTAGTACATAAAAAAAAAAAAACCATAGACAATCCATCAACTGTTGTCTATCAAAATATTTGTACAAATGAACATCTTTTGCGTTGGATATGATTTGATTTCCCCCTTCTTTAGCCAACGTTTCAGACAGCCTTGCAGGGCAGATAGACGAAGCAGAAGATAGGCAGAGGAAGTGCAACACGGCAAAATATCACAAAAATCAATCATAATAAATCTTTGGTGTTATCTATGGTTTACAAGGGAAAATTTAATTCACCTCAATGTTGACATAGCTGTCCTTCCTATCTTCCTGGATGGCGGGCCCCACGGTCCTGTCCACCCAGGACTTGGAGCCAAAGAGCATGGTGAGGGGCACACAGCTGTCGAGGCGGTGCATCCGCCGTATTATGGGGTTCTTGGCAAATGCAAAATAGTGCATCATGACGTGGAAGCCACTTTCACCACTGCAAAATTATATATTTTTTAATTTAGATTCAATACATTTCTTTTTCTATTTGCATAATAACAAATTATAATGCTAATAAGGTCTATTCAGGATGTTTTTCATAGTCCTCTTCACTAATTCAATCTGTCTGTCTAACCTTGAGGTTCTCAGGTACTACTCTTGTACTGTCTTGCCGACAGTGCCATCTACAATAATATGTATATTTATGAATTTACCCAAATTTAAAACTGCTTTTGGACAAAGGAACTATAAATATCTCTCCACGAAGTTCACTAATTCACTTCCACCAGGAATAAAAAAAAACGGAATATGCAAATGATTTTAACAACCAAATCAAAACCTGGCTCAAGGAAGAGTTATCCAGGCATTAACCCTTACCACCCCATTATTTTTTAATATTTGTTGTCAGCCAACTCTAATTTAAATAATGTCAAACTATTAATTTATCGATAGGCAGATACAAAAAGGTTATTTTATAGTAAAACAAAAACGGAAAACAGTCAACTTTTTATCGAATAATCACAAGAAACAATGTCACATGTCAAGTTTTGCGCGCGAAAATACAT
Organism: Halesus radiatus; assembly: GCA_022606495.2. NCBI lineage: Eukaryota > Metazoa > Arthropoda > Insecta > Trichoptera > Limnephilidae > Halesus > Halesus radiatus. The sequence goes on along the minus strand of JAHDVE020009236.1, from coordinate 40,545 downwards.
CACGCGGGCACGTCTTATCTTGTCGACCGCCAGTCGACAACTGAGTTGTAGAGTACAAATAGTGATGTCGGCTGGCACCCGACAAAGGAGTGGTAAGGGTTAATGTTGTCGTTCTGGTTATCGCTTGTGTTGTGAAAATTAGGTTTCTTTGGTTTAATTGATTTTTTAAAATGTTTGATTAAAACACTCTTAGAATAGATATTTTTGATGTTAGGGACCGTAAAAGACTTGAAGAATTCTTATGGGGGCTTTAAGGATGGTATTTATAGTACCCTTATACATCAATTTAAAAAAGTATATATTTCATTTTAAGAAATTAAGACGGGAAACGGTATGATGTGATTTTAGTATATAATTTCTAAAACCTAAACAATGCGGGATCAATACTCTGAAAGCTAAGTCATCCATAAGTATCGAGTCGGAGTAGGAAGAAATCAAATATTGTGGGGTTATTCATGCCTGAGAATATTTGTATTTAACCTTTACAACGTTGACATTTTCGACACAATCTATCACATTTTGATACAATGCAATGTAGGTTTTTTAGTGAGACTTTATAGATCACATATGTGACATCCGCATACGGGGATAGCTGCTGATAGATCACGTGTGCGACAGCTGCGTAGATTAGGTTAAAAAAATAAATATTGTAGAGATCATATTATTATGCATCTGCATTTTATGAAATGGCAAAAAACAAATTAACCTGTGGAACGCCAACGCACCATTAGGTACATTCAAATTATTCCGTAGAATGCCAACCAACGTGCACTATGGAGCCGATTAAGAATGGTCACCTTCTCTGGGGATTTTGGGTCTTAAATATGTTCGCATAAATTTACAAATAAATTTTATTCGATTCGCAAAATTAGGTTTAAAATATTCACGCGCACGCGGCAAATGAATAAATAAATAATATCTTGTCACCAGGAAAAAATTAAACAAGAAAATCTAGTATTATTTTAGTTTCATTGTGAAGAGCACTTATTTATGGAAAATATAGTTAAATTTCAAAAATACTTTGGTACATCTTTATCTTTTTTTTTTTAACATGAGACAGAAATTTTTTTTTTTTCTCTAAATATATGTAGCTATTCTGGGGAAACTACTTATGACATATACATATATACAATTTAAATAAACACATTATTTGGAAAGACGGTCCCATTTACAAAAAACATTATATTGCATAGAAAACAAGTCAGTAATTACGAAATTACACACAGCTGGCTCACGGCATGGCAAACACGGAAAACGCTCCGGTTTTTAGCAATTTTTCGGCCGAAAATTTCGGCTTTCAAGAGGTTAAGACATTTGTGAGAGTCAGGTGGGTTTTCAAGAGGTTAAGACATTTGTAAGTCAGGTGGGTCTCTCTTGCATTAATCTACTGAGGAGTACACTTTATAGAAGTTAACATGATCTTCTTTGTTGGAGAATAATTGTGGCTACCATGGGAGGTTGAGGGGTTTCAGCCATTCAACAGCAGCATAAGGCTGAGAATTTAACACTGCAGCCTTAGGCACAAGGAACTGAACGAAAACAGAAGGAGGCTGGCAGGAGTGAAGATGTTTTCTGGAGGTGGCCAAACCTATCAAAGAGTTGTACCGCTGATGAGTCCTAACTGCGGAACTATGACATCCCCAATTGGGTATGTTGTTAGAGTGAAGGGAGTGGGAAGGGGGAGGTGATGGAGAAGAGGAAAGTACCTGGCTATTCAGATCTGGTCATTAAACAAGCCAAAACCATTTCAAGCAACGTTTCAATTCTGAATGGTGGTCTTTCACCAGGGCAGTACTGAGAGTATAAATGATAACTGGTTAATAAATCTATGCCTTAGGGACATGCTTTAGAGATGCAATAAAGGATAAAATTATATTTTAATTATCCAAGGAAAACTAACACTAAAACACAAATTGTGGAAATAATTCTGAGAATATCCATAATTCTATTAGATATTTTTGTATTTAACAACTCACGTGGGCTTCTGACAGTTGCACTGGTGAATGTACTTGGGTATGAGGTCAGCCGCGTTGGGCATGATGTCCGCAAACTTGGCCACAATGTCCCGGCGCAGGCGGCCTACGAAGCCCTCGCCCCACGGGCCGGCGGCGCGCAGGGCCCACAGCGGGTTCAGGGGACGGATCAATGCCGCTATGGCGCGGGCCCACACGGGCAGGTTGTAGTGCGAGCTCACGTTCTCGGGACTCTCCGAGATACCCCAAGCGTCCGCCATCACGAGGTGCTTGACTCTGTTGATTAAAAAAAATATGATAAGCAAAAAATTGTATTTTTAAGGAGATGAACCCATGCTTGTGCTATTCGTTCATGAATAATGCATAGTAAAGAGTGAGAAGGGAATGGGTGCGTGCGAGACAATGTGTTTTTATTAAGACTTGAGGTAGGCGTACATGGAAACAGTATAACATGAAATTATGTACTGGGATAGAGACATTTTTTCATGTTCAAAGAAGAAAACAAAAAAAAAAACTACACCGTTTTATGTGTCGCAATAAACAATTTTCTTTCAACAAGTACAGCTTGATACACTTATCTTTACAAGCAACTAAAGGAGGAATTAATGAATTTTTTTATTTTCATAGATTTTTTGTATTCACAAAATCTACTCTATCTAATCTGACGCCGCCGACTACGAAGGTAAGTATGTCAATCTATAATCATTTTATGCATGATAATATGGTCAAAGAACTTTAGATCAAATGACCGCTGAAATAAAAAATAAAAAACTGTATTAAAACTAAACCATTAATAAACACATTGAAAACTTGGCTAGCTGAAAGAAGCTATTTGTATTAGAAATAAGAAAATATTATTTTATTTAGGATTTATTGCTTTCGTTTATCTTTTTATTTTATTCGTTTTTTTAATATATTTTTGTAGAAATATTTTAGAGTAATATTCTTGAAAAATATTTATGTTTTAAGCTTGTTACGTATGTTTTTTATGTTTTTATTTTATATATTGTTTTTTTTTTTTAATATTTTTATTTTACATATTTTGTAACCTTGTCTGTAAATTTTAAGTTTTAAATAAGAAGCTCCCGTTAGACAAACTACAAAAAAGTACTTTATCGGGACTTTTTGAATTGTATTTTTTCTTTTGTAAAATTAAATAAATATAATAATAATTCTGCAGTCCCATTAATTCGGCACTATACAAATCTGATGTTTCCAGATTACCAGTATTGCCGGCTTACTGAAGTGTAAGGAAAACTGGAAAAAAAACTGTTTATGCACTAAGAAAACTTTTCGTGCATTTGAATTTAAAAAATTAGTAACTTCTATTGGAGTTGCAAAACATAATGTTTATCGATTACTTACTAAAATAATTGTACGAATGATTCAATCTCTTCTTCCGTTTCATTCGTCGTTTATGAGATAGAGGAAGAGTAAGAAAGGAGCGACGCTATTAATATTAACAATTATTTTCCGTTATTCAAACCTTGTTTAAGAATGTTAGCGCCAACCCAGGTACTTTCCCACCTTCCTCTCCCCCCATCTCCTTCCCCCCCACTACCTTTAGGCTCACAACATACTCCAATTGGGGATGCCATAGTCCCACTGGCCCCAGACGGTTGGGAGTAGTTGGGACTTCTGTCCGGTATTCACATTAAAAGTGAATATTAGTGCTAATCTGAAGTGCGGGATTAGTGAGATTCTCCGGTACTATATATATATATATTATACTCCGACATCAGATAAAAATGATAATTATTTTAATAACAATAATCAGATATCTTTTTTGGCAAAGTCATTATCATCTTATCGACAAATCGCTCAATATCATCAATCTGTTGGTTCATTCCATCACTCACATGTACATGTCAATAAAATCTGCTGACACATTTTATCAATTCCCAGTTAATGTAAATTTTAAAAAAATTATAATGTACCACAAAGATCCATTCATTTACTGCGTCTATGAGAAAAACAGCATTTTATGATGAAACAATTTTCACTCTAGTTTAAAAATGCAATTATTTAATTTAACTGAAATGTATTAACGGTCAATCACACTAACAACCAAATTCATGTCATATTGCGAAATTTAAAGATTTTGCAGATTTTAACCATAAATGCCAATGTTACTCCAGCATAAACGCATGTTATGAACATCAAATATAAGGTAGGTATAAATACCTTATACGAGGTGTGTTCAAAAGAAAAGGTGAATTTTGAATTTTCATATGCTAGCATTATCAGTCATTTTGGATCAGTGGTTTGTTTTTGACAACTGAAAAGGTTAGAGGTTAAAAATTTTTTTGTAAAAAATCGAAAAACATCGATTTTTTGAAGAACAAGGACAAAGAAAACAAAGCAAATCTAAAATTGGTAACACACCTCGTATTTGATGCGCTAAAGCGAATATAAATTAGAAGTTTGAACATGGAAATTGATAAAAAAACGTGTATTTATGATAGCGACAGAGCTTCATTTTCGGTATATGGAGATTTATGGAATAAATCTTCGATTGAATCATTGATTTTGTGACATTTTTATGTGGATTTGGTCGCTAGTATGGAGGACTATATAAGTATAATCAATTAACATAATGCCTTTGAAAGGCGGGCCTGATCACTACCATCTTTTAAAAATGTGGAAAACATAAAACTGAAACACGAAAATTTATTATCTTTGAAAAAGTGCATATGTACACACATATACCCAAAGTTCTTGAAAAGCACCCTTGTTATTTTAAAAGAATGAGCGTAGGACTTAAGTTCGTATGCCACTATTAAAATTTAACAATTCACATTCACAAGTGGTCTAACAATAAGTGGAACAAAGTGAAAAATTGTTTTATTAAATACATTGAACAAACATTGATTCAAATAAAATACTAACAATTTAGTTCAAGCACTTCTGTATACCAGCGGGCTTAGGTGGCCGATACAATATTACATGCATAACACAATACAGGCAGGTCTTCATCCAATCAAATTCAACCGACACATTCAATCAATTAGTGATGACATCGGCTCTGATTGCATTGTGTGCCAGGCATTGCTAAACAAGCGACTACCACACTTAAAGTGCCTCTAGTCCAGCAATAAACAAACAGGCCGGGTCGAAAGCAGGATGGATTTATATGAGAGTTTCCCAAACTTATTGGACTCACAGCTCCCTCTTCAATAAGACACTTTCCTTCCTAATTTGATGAGTGGAAGGGGGTTCATGGATCAGATTTTCTAATTGCGTATGCTCACAGAGAAATTTCTGGCAAATAATCTGTGCCTTTGTAGATCTACAAAAAGCATCTGACCGAGTTGACAGGAAATAGTCATGGAAGGTGTTGTCCAAGTATGGAGTGAATACGAATCTAATGCAGGCAAGCATCTCTGTACGAGGGAAGCGTTGTATGTGTTAGGGTGAATGGTGGTTTTACGGGGTGGTTTAACATCACAAAAGGTGTTAAGTAAGGCTGGGTAATGTCACGGTGGTTATTCGATCTATGGATGGATAATTATATGCAAGAATTGAAAGAGGTGGGCTTGGGCGCGAAAGTGAGTAATCTGAAAGTATGTTGCCTGTTGTATGCTGATGATGTGGTGCCGATTGTTAACAGTATGGAAGATCTACAGTCTCTCGTATCTAGGATGAACGAAGTATGTATGAAGAATGTAAGTAAGTCTAAAGCAGAGGTTCCCAACCTTATTTGTCTCACCGCCAACTTTTGAACTATATTTTACCCCCATTAGATGGTTTGGGAATGTGAATGAAGCAAGGAATATGCGCCAAGAATGAGTTGTTTGGAGGTCTGTCCTTCCTGCAGACACCTGCTCTTCCCCCTAACAATAAAACTAACTCAATCACATTGACAATGTTGCTAAACAACTTACAGAAATTTAGAAGTAAATCGTCATACGTCTTAGATTCTTATGCGACAGTTCGGCATTGGGATAGTTAAGCCGGCCTTAAGCCTGGTTTAAGGTCATTTTGACCATATCTATATACCATGGTACTAGTTTTTCATTATTCTGACCTTATGCACTGGGTAATATTTACATTGCAATTATAAGTGTGAAAAATTAGGAAGGTGTATTTTTTTAAACTTTGGAACGCCGAGCGCCCGCGATTGAATAATTCGGTAGTGCGTTGAGGGTAAATTTGTGCACGGCCTGCCTGAGTCGACTTTCATAATAATTTACTTGTTTATTGCAAAAGTATGTTTCCACAGAATAGCTACTTATATTCAGATACGCCAGCGATCAACGGATACAAATTTTGTGTATCCAATGGGTAATTGGAGCATACTAAAAGTTAAGGTCTGGCTGTTTCATTTGCAGTATAGCTAAAGTCCAATTTTAGCCAACTTTACAGGTGGTAGTCAAAGCTTTACATTTAAAACTATAAATGTATCGGTTTACTAGTTTCGGCAGTTCTTTACTTTCCCGGAGACAGCATAATATAAACTGTCCGGAGGCGTTGACTTTTTTTAATGTGCATACTGCGCAAGAGTCCCAACTGTCCGGAGTTAGTTGGACAATGGCATCCCAAATTGGGGAATGTTGTGAGGCTGAAGGGAGTGAAAGTAGATAGGGAAGAGGAAGGCGGAGAAGTACCTGGCTATTCAGATCTGGTCACCAAACATGGCTAAAGCCAAATTAAGCAATGTTTCGATTCTGAATGGTGGTCTTTCACCAGGGCGATACAGAAAGTATCTACCACTCTGGATATATTGAAACATACATGAATGGTTCATAGCTGTAATTAGTGCTGATAAATGACTATATTATATGTATTTTTGCAGTGTTTTTTTTTATTATGACTCGTTCATCCATGAATTCAATATGAAATCCAGTAAGAAATCAATTAATTAAAAACAAATCCCCCTTGGAGTTGTTTGGTTTATTGCAAACTTTGATTTAACAGTGGCAATCGATAAAAGAATTGACAATTTGTTTGAATAAATAACAGGTTAGTTTATAGGGACTGAGAGATAAAATTCTAAACATAGCACCTTCTGACGTTTATTTACCGATATTAAAACGGACAATTACGTTATCATATCACAAATGGTTTTATCAGTAACTGAGATTATTGTACTTCCACAAAATCAGAAAGCGGGGAGCATAAAAAAGTACCTTTTTTATTAAATTAATAACTAACTAACCGTTATGTTATTTCTTTGCAGGGGAAAGTACAGAGGTTGGAAGGCCAGGCAACTCTGTCTAAGCACACACTATTTGCTTCATTCCGTTATTATTATTAACTTAATGAATGGAAGTTTTTATGCTTGTGCTCACCTGGACGGGTACTGCATGGCGTAAGCCACAGAGATGAACCCTCCGAGGCTGTGCCCCACAAGGATGAACTTCTCCAGCTTCATGACCCTGCGCCACTCCTCCAGGGCGGCCACCATCTGCATCTCCACCACCTTGGGCTCGGAGCTGAAAGTGGGGCGCGAGCTGCTGGCGAAACCTGGAACCATGAAAAATAAACCTCTAGAATGGAATAAGGTCTCTTTTGCTTTTACATGGTCTTTTTTTTAAAGATTTCATAATTTTTTTTTTACAGTAACTCCACACAGGAGGCCCCGAAGGAAATAATTTCCCTCAAGGCCTATATCATCTTTGGAGATGATGTGTGGATGCGAGTCGTAGAAGCGACCCGTTCTCATGTGACAAATGTCAACCGTGTGCAGTTATAACACGATCAACGAAGCGTAATGATAATATCAGGTTTTCCACCCCCGTGCCTACACGACCAAATAAAAGTGTAGGTATAAACAATAATGTGTTTTATTTTTTGACATCCTGAAGAGTTTTCGATACATTAGAACCTATCTCCCATTTTAATATACATTGTGAAAGTATAATATTTTTTACGGTAACCTGATTTTTTTAGGTGTTTTGATCCCCTGACAGTTGATCCTTTGATAATTGATCCCCCCTGAACACTTGATCCTTCTGTCATCTGATCCCTTAGGCTGGGGGCACACTAGGCAGCGACGGCCAATAGATCTTCAAATTTGTATGAACATGCATTCAAGCGAACGCATTAGGCAGCCAGATATCGTTGGCTGCGGGAGCCAGTAGAAACATGCCGATTGCGCGGGCAGCCATGGCTGCAAAGTGCGATGTATGAAAATGTATGTGGCTGACTCAGTCCCCCACGCACTTGTTGCGGCAGTCAGACGTTTCTCGTGTTCGATGTTTGTCGTGGCCGCTACAGCCTGGCTGCCTAGTGCACGACCAGCCAATCTTGGCCACCGCAGCCTGGCTGCTTAGTGTGCGGCCAGCCTTAGACACTTAATCCCCAAAGGATTATTTAATTTATTTACATTTTGGAATCCATAAAAAATAACAGATGACTTTTATTGCAGAATTATAAATTATGCAATGTCAGTTTCACCATGATAAAGCCCCCCATTCACACAACATTGGAAAAGTTGCTCTTACAGTGTGAAAAACTACTGTGTGAAAAAAGAAGAAAATCAATTCATTCAAAATAATATATGTACATACAAAATTTGCGGCACTTTCCAGGGTGGTAGATTTTTTCAGTATCGCCCTGTTTGAAAGACCACCATTCAGAGTTAAAACGTTGCTTGAAATGGCTTTAGCTGTGTTTGGTGACCAGATCTGAATAACCCTACTATTCTCTTCCCATCTCCTTGCCTTCCCACTACCTTCAGTCTCACGACATACCCTATTTGGTGATGCCATAGTCAGACTGGATCCAGACAGTCGAGAGCAGTTAGATTTTTCATAAAACAGCACTATACAAATTATCTAAATATTATTATTTATTATATAATTACATTATTTTAGATGAGTCAAGGATCTAAATGAAAAATGAATAAAGAGTGTTAGAATATTCGTTCACCTATTTAGTTTTGAGATTATATTATATAAACAAAATATTGCATTCAACGAAAATAAATAAAGCAATATACTAACTAGACTTGAGCCACTCCCACTCACACCCATCATTTTTAAAGAGAACATACGGGAATGGATCAAATAATGAACTAAAAAAAATACAGTTAAATGACTGAGCCTTTCGACGCGATGGCTTCAATTACTACTGGGCAAACCAATTGTGCGGATCAATGAGTGCGGGTCGGGCTCGGTGGTATTCATTCTACCGAACCGCGAGCCCACCTGGACTCATGCTGAGCATGTTCGCCGCTTCCATACACGAGCGGATGGGTTGGCGACCACGTGCGGATGAACCGATCCGCTGGAACGATTCGCCTTAACACATATGGACCAATTTTGACATAGCGATCAGAGGCCAAGAAGTAGAAAAGTAAAATATAAAAAAATATATTTTTTAACTAGAGTTCAACAGTTGCTATAAATTATGCAGAAAATCTAAAAAATAACAAATTCTAAATATTATTGCCTTGACTTTTTTACCTTCAGTAGAGTTGCAAATTATAGGGATTAAAAACCTCTCTTGTTTTATTTATCTCAAGTGGTTCTCAACCTTTTTAGATACTTGGGAACAGCTAATAAACATGTAATCTTCCTTACCCAACACGTCGATGGCATGAACAGGTCTATCTGCTGCAAGTTGATCGAGATTCATGACCCACAGCGCTACCCCGGATCCCAGTCCATGAAGCAACACCAGCGGAGTCTTGGTGGACTCCTCGTTCATAGAGATGGTCCATATCCTGTCATCTTTGCCCACAATGGGACCAATATGGATGTACCGTCCATTGTAGGGATTTTTTAAATCTGAAAAGTATAATTAATAAAAGTTTGTTTTATTTACTTCATAAAAAAAAACAATATATATATTACATATAGATATTTTTTCATGGGTGTATTTATTGCGTAGTGAAAATTTCTACCAACCAACCAACCCTTAGTAGAAAAATGAACATGGTATTATAATTATTACTGCAGCGTTCTCCACTGGGTGACATTTCACACGTAATGTGCGAAAAGCAGTTAGACATATTTGTATAATAATACACAAGCATTTAAAAATAATGTTTCGGGTAGGAAAGGGATAAGAGAGGGAAGGGAAGGGAAGGAATTAAAGAGGGTGGGAATTAAGCATCATTATGCTGATGGAAAGAAGAAAAGAAATTCTTCACATTAGTCTAGTAAATGGGCTTTGAGGGAGCATTCTGTACATCACAGGGCAGTTCGTTCCGGACACCTGAAGCTCGTATTGAAAATGAATGAGTGAATCAAGTGGCTTGTTGGATGGGAATCATAAGGGTTCTCTCATCACTTGAACAAAGAGTCCATGATAAAAAAGAAAAACATTTTTAAGCTAACTAGGTGAATTAATAGTGTTTAGAATGTTGTAGAGAAGGAAAAGTGTGTGTATTTTGCGTCGGGTTTTGATGAGAAACCAGTGAAGTCATTTACGGTATTCAGAGATACATTCATATTTGCAAAGGTCAAAGATATATACAATACAAGTATTTTGTACTCGCTCTATTTTGTTCATAAGATCACAGTTTATATTCAAATAGATCGACGTAATCAATAATAGGTACATAATAAAGTTTGTGCCAGTCTTACTTTTACATTTGTAGGTAACAAGTTCTTGAGCTGCCAAACATCTTGCAAATCACTTCAGTGACTTGATTTTTCCAATTCAGATTTTTATGAATCAGTATACATAAATGTTTAACAGTTGACGAGAAGGGTCCGTTTAGGTTAATTATTGGGAGCGAGGGTATGTTTAGTTGAGGGGATATTCGGGTTTAGTTTGTTTATATCCTCAAAATTTAGTAGCGCCGAACCTGTTAACGGGCCTCGAGTGACCTAGTTAGATGAATTCCGCAGTAAAAACAATTTATAAATAAATAAAAAGTGTAAATTTTAAAATATATTGATTTTACAATAAAAATTTTACTACAATATTAATTATCTATATATCTTTGAAACTTATTATTTGTACACAAACAAACATTATTATATATTATTTATACTTATATATACCAATTTTATGTTTTATAATTTTTTTTTTTATATATATTAGAAAATGAACAATTTTGTTAAAAAACGGAATTTTTGATCTAATATTAAAAAAAACTCTTGCATTAAAAGGTTAAGAAAAAACTAATTTTGTTTATTCATTTATACTTAACTAACTAACTAACCATCACACCGTTTCTCCACAGGGGTAGGCAGAGAGGACGGACCGCCAAACAACTCGATCTTGGCATACACTTCTTGCTTCATTCACATTCATACATCGTCTCATACATTCTCTTCTATTATTCCGACTTCTAACATGGCCCGACTCAAGTATTTGATGCACTTGATCATGCCATGTCTTCCTCGGGCGTCCCCGACTTCTTCCATTCACATTCGCGTAATACATTCTTCTTACACTCCTTTCTTCGTTCATTCGCTCCACATGCCCAAACCATCTAAGCGTCCCTTTCTTAATCTTACACATTACGCTTGCATTCTTTACGAATTTCAATATTTTTCACACGATCATACATGGTTTTACCACACATTCGTCTGAGAGATCTCATTTCTACGGCATTCAGTTTACTTTCATCCTTTCTCTGCCAATTCCATGCCTCACTGCCATACATCAGGGTTGGTATCAGCACTCCATTGTGGACTGCTAGCTTCGCTTCTTTGGACAACTTTTTGTTTGCGCCAACCGCGTTCAGTCCTCCGTTAATGGAGTTTCCTGCATTCACCCTTCTTTCAATATCCCTATCAGTCTTTCCATCTCTCGTAAACATACTCCCAAATACACAAACTCATCGACCTGCTCCAAGTATTCATCATTCACAACTATATTGCATACTGTTTTCGTACTCTCTCTTTCAAACACCATGACTTTGGACTTATTTACATTCATCATTAGCTCATTCTTCATGCATACTTCGTTCATCCTAGATACGAGGGACTGTAGATCTTCCATACTGTTAGCAATCAGCACCACATCATCAGCATACAACAGGCAACATACTTGCAGACTACTCATTTTCGCGCCCAAGCCCACCTCTTTCAATTCTTGCATCCAATTATCCATGTATAGATTGAATAACCACGGTGACATTACGCAGCCTTGCTTAACACCTTTTGTGATGTCAAACCACTCCATAAAATCACCGTTTACCCTAACACATGCACACAGAGACGCGATTGCCTGTATGAGATTCGTATTCACTCCATACTTGGACAATACCTTCCATAATTTTTTCCTATCAACTCGGTCGTACGCTTTTTGTGGATCTACAAAGGCACAGAAGAGTTTCTGGTTTTTTGCCAGAAAGTTCTCTGTTAGCGTACGCAATGAGAAGATCTGATCCATACACCCCCTTCCGCTCATAAATGCACCTTGCACATCCCATATTTTATCTTTTGTTTTCGTTTGTACCCTTTCAATCAATATCCTACCATACAGCTTTCCAACTGAATTTAGCAGGCTAATAGCCCTGTGATTTCCACATTCCATACGTGACCCTTTACCTTTGTATAGAGGCATGATCACATCCCTCCTCCAATCTAATGGCGTGTGGCTCCTCTAAACACTAGTTAAAAAGATTGCATAACCATGTGAGAATTATATAGCTATCTCCTTTAAAGTATTCAGCAGCAATATTGTCAAAACCAACAGCCTTACCATTCTTCATACATTTAATCGCTATTTTTATTTCATCCATGCTGATTTTGGGAACATTCACGTCATCGTCATTCATATTTGATTCGCCACTGGGACCACTATCAGTCGGGTTGCTTTCAAAAACCTCTTCAAAGTATTTCATCCATCTCACTTTTATTTCTTTCTCATTCGTTAACATTTTTCCATCTTTTGATTTTATCACTTTCATACATCCGCTTTCTGGACCATTTCGGGACTTTTGACCTCCTTCCAAAACAGTTTAATATTTTCTTGGAAGTGTTTTGTCATTTTGATTCCTTCTTCCTCTTCCAGACGTTTCTTTCGTTCTTTCACTCCAACACTTACTCTTTTCTTACATCCCTTGTATACTTCTTTCGCTTTATTCCGCTCTTCACTAGGAGCACTGCCAGTTGCTATCAGACATAACCATGCTTTCTTCTTCTCTGAGACCAGTGCTTTAAATTCATCATCCCACCATGCATCGCCTTTCTTCCTACCTTGCGTAGTTAATCCACATTCCTCTCTAGCAGATTCACAGAGACTCACTTTTATGTGGTTCCATGTTTCATCTATACTTAGACCGTTCATTTCCTTCTCATTCAATCTCCTCTCTACACAACTCTCATACTTACTTCTCATAATATAGTTTTGTAGTTTTTCTATTTTGACCCTTGTTGGAGTCGACACCGTTTTCACTTTAGAATGCCAGCCGCGGAATTATACTTACGGGATAGAATTTCTTTTTCCACTGATCGAAGAAGGGGCAGAGAGAATTTGGACCAGTTGCACCATTTTGACTGGTCACTGAAACAAATCAAAATATAAAATTATTTTTTTAAGTATGTACAAGATTTTAAACTATTCAATCTCATTCGGGAAAACCAGGGACGTTTCCAATCTTGATTTTTTTGCCCGTTTATTTTAATCCAACGTTCATTTAAATAAATATTAGGTGGCAAAGGGCTAACAAAATTACATGAGAGGAAAAAAAAACAGAAAAGAAAAAAAGAATCAAAAATAAATAAAACGTATAATCATTTTAAATACCCAGGGACCTGAAAATTTCGAATTATTTTTTGGTGAATTTCGCATTCTTTTTGGGAAAAGTGATACGATACGATACGATTGTACCACCTCAGCCAGGAGCACTCCTGTCCCGGTGAGACTGGTACACCAGGGGGCACTGATTTGTTAGAACTTGGAACACATGCTCTATGGATAGGGAGGATGTTGGAGTTTAATCGACCGATACATATGGCAACCTTATATGTCAATATTGGAATTTAGGATTGAGCGTTGGAATTTTGTTTCTCGCTTCCAATTTTTTTTCACTTCCCGCTCTTCCAGCTTCCCGTACACACTTCCAGTTTCCCTCTGCTTCTTCCTTCCGGTTTTCCACTGCTTCACGCTTTCCATTTCCGCTCCTTCTTGCTTCCTGTTTCATGCTTCCCGCTTACTGTTTCTTCGTTTCATTTTTTCTTCTTGGGTTCTCATTGCTTTTTGTTTTCTGCTTCCTACTTTTTTTTGTGCGAATATATACCGCACAAGAGTCCCAGCTGTTTCCAAAGGTTTGACTTTTTTTTCGTGTTTGTGTTACGTTACTTCCTATTCCTTGTTGAGACAGTTTTGTGTTTAACTATTTTCTATGGCTGGTAAGCAAGTTCTCTCATTTCACAGAATTACTTTTTCGGTTTCTTTATCCAGTGTTCCATCAACAACTCTTTTGTGAAATACCTAAATAAAAAAATCTAACCCAGAGTATGTACCTATATTTTAAACAATAGACTAACCCATGTCATTAATAATATTTTTCAGAAGTCAGTTCTCCACAATCTTTCCTAAAGTAGTAAAATAAGAATCCACCAGAGCCTGCCTTAATAAATGCAACAATTCTGCCTTCGGCTCGATGTCAATGGTTACGGAACACTGTTCTCAACATTAATAATGAGTTTGTGTTGTAAACAAAAGCTATGAAAATAGACATTTATTTAGCTGACAAGTGAAAGAATGTTGAAATAAAGAACTTATCTGCTGCTTGAAGTGGTTTTATCCTTTGACTTGTATTTAATTGACCTCACCCCTCGCTTAACTGCAGTGCGGGTATGCAAAGAGACAGGCCTTTTGGTGTCACTTAAATACATTTTGTTAGCTGTGATATTCGATTATAATATTATTAGGTCACATTTCTCTCAGAAGTAAATTACACAAAAAAGAAACAATAATTTCAAGATACAAAACTGAATCCATTAATTGAAATACGTATTCCGAAAATATTTTTCCCCGATTGAACGTAGTCGACAAAACACGTTAAGCTGTGAACCCGCACACACCATTCTCCATTTTTGGGAAAAGTGATGTTATTTTAGTGATATGTTGTTAGTTTGAAACAAAAGTGGTGTTATGTTTGCTTTTTGGAATTTTGCAATAAGAGTGGTAATTTTGTTAAAGTTTTTTTTTTATATGAATACCCCACAAGAGTCCCAACTGCTCCCAACCGTCTGGAGCCAGTGAGACTATGGCATCCCCAATTGGGGAATGTTGTGAGGCTGAAGGTATTGTGGAGGGAAAGGAGAAGGGGAAGAAGAAGGTGGGGAAATACCTGGCTATTCAGATCTGATCACCAAACATGGCTAAAAGCCATTTCAAGCAACGTTTCAATTCTGAATGGTGGTCTTTCACCAGGGTGATACTGAAAGTATCTTCCACTCTGGAACGTGTGCAAATATATTATTTTTTAATTAATTAATTGTGAAACAGCACAAATTACTTACATAAAATTTACTTGTTCACGCCGGGATTTGAACCCGCGACCTTCAGATTCGTAGTCGAGAGCCTTACCCCTCGACCACGGAGGCCGTGAAAATGTTTTGTTTTTGCTTTTATTTTTGGTTTTTTAAATATATTTTTCAAATACACATACATTTTTTTTAAATACATATTATTTACCATTATTTTTTTGTTTGAATATCGTAAAAATAATGACAGTACGCGGCGTTTTCACCATGAAGTTAGCTGCGTTTCAATTTATGGCTATTCAAGCTTGTCAAAAACATAGACAAAGAAATACTTAGAATGCATAATATTACTACTACCAGGTTATCGCGTGAAAAATACGAAAATTCACGTTATTTATCCGAAAACATATAATTTCGTGTTAAAATTAAGAAATTCGTGTAATAATTCGCAAACGCGAAATTTTTACGTATCTAATTATAAATCATTATTTAACCCTTTAAAGACCTGAAATAAAAGCGGCAGTGATAAAACATATTTGATGCTTGATAACACCTTTGATAATATTGCTATTTTCACTTGAAATAACGTCAGGTCTCTAAGGGCGTATTTCACTTAAAATAATAATTCGTACCAACTAAAATACAACATTTTATTACTTACAATTTAACATAAAAAATAAACAATAAAAAGATACCTTCAAAATATACATAAAAAACACAATTTAGAGGGTGTTGAGTCGAGATTAAACTCAAAAATTACATTTCAAAATATGAACATGGCTACCGCCCGAACGAGTAGCTAAAATCCAATGAAAAAAAGCAAAGCCAGTAATTGGAAAACGAAAACCGAAAATTTTTATTGTCGCTATTGAAAGAAAACATTCTAAAATCTATGTATTTTAAAATACATGTACGGTACGAAAGTGTTAATAATAATAAACCAACATGCATAATATAATATTTCATACACAAAAGCTTTTTTATTGTTAATAATAATCTAATATCAAATATTATTAATTCAGAATCACCGTTTGAGAACCATTACCGCGCGGATGCGATTATTTTTTAATCGACATTCGTCATCCTCGTCACATGAAATGACGATTATTCATGACTTGCAATTTTTTGCTATGGAAAGAATTTGCGTAGGTATGTCGAAAACGATGCTCATTAAATAATAATAATACTTCCTAGGTGAGATTAAAAACCGTACGAATTCGGAAAAGATTTGAAAAATCAGGATTTGTGATAAATTAAATGGTTGTTGGATGCATGTTCCCTTATCCCCCCCTTTAATTTGTGAGTTAATATCTCGGTTCCTACTTACTGACGTCAGAATGAATGTATGCTCTTTGATACATCTTACTTTCCCACACTAGCGACGAAATTCTTGTAAAAGTATTGCGAAATCTGGAATTTCATCGAAGATCTGAGCTATAAATCGCAAACAATTTAAAATGCAGCGCTGCCAAATTAACAAAAATACATTTTTCCATCGATTTACATGTTTTAAAAATTAAATTTAAATATACCTAATCTTGGATATCCCAATTCAGCCGGCTCCAGGGTTAGCTGGGATAACTTCAGATGTTCACTATTATATAATAAGATATGGGTGTTTTTTTAGAGGTTTGGTTTTTAAACACCTGTCCTCCACGATCATGTGATCTCACACCATTAGATTACTTTCTTTGGGGGTATGTGGAGTCACTAGTCTATGCTGATAAACCAGAGACGTTGGACCATTAGGAAGTCAACATTCGCCGTGTTATTGCCGATATACGGCCCCAGTTGCTTTATAAAGTTGTCGAAAATTGGACATCACGATTGCGGTTCATTCTAGCTAGCCATGGCACTCATGCACGAAATCATATTTAAAGAATAATGACATAAAATTATCTATTAAATAAAGCCAATATCATAGACATTAACATTATTTTAATGTGTTTTTTTTCATTTTGAATTTGTATACCTCTAAAAAAACACCATTTATAATCAGAGGCGTGCATTCCATTTAGGCACATAAGCACTGCCTACCCCATCTTACTCACATAAAAAATAATTAATATTAAAATTTTTAAAAAATATTGCGAGAATTCAATCAATATTTTTAAAAATACGCGCGAATTTCCAGTTACAAATCGCAGCGTGCGCGCGCACACAAAATAAAGCACATGTCATATTTACGAATGTACATGTGTGCGCAATGCGCATTCAAGGGAAGACTCGTTTATGTTAGTGTCGAAAATGGCCGTGCCTTTCGGTACAAATCACAAATGTAGCAATCAGTGCCATCTGTTGGTATCATTTAATTAGAACTTCACTAACGAAATAATAATTATCTTATGATGTTAAATTTTATATATCCAGTAATTGGCTTGTAATATGCATAAACGAAGCGGTTATTTGATATTGGATATTTGATATATATATATTTGATATATACATATATTTCCCAACCGTTTGGACACAGTGAGACTATGTCATCCCCAATTGGGGTATGTTGTGAGGCTGATGGTATTGAGAAGGGGAATAAGATGAGTAAGAGGAAGGTGGGGAAGTATCTGGCTATTCAGATCTGGTCACCAAACACGAGTAAAGTCATTTCAAGCAACGTTTCGATTCTGAATGGTGGTCTTCCACCAGGGCTATACTGACAGTATCTATCACTCTGGAACGTGCCGCAAATATACTACATATTATTTTTGATTAATAAATTGTGAAATAACACAATTAAATCAAATAAAATTTACTTGCGCACGCCGGGTTTTGAACCCGCGACCTTCGGATTCATAGCCAAGGATTGTAACCACTCAACCACGGAGACCGTCAAAGCGTCGTAGCGGGTAATCCCAGCCAACATCGGCTAAAGCCGGCAGCTCAGCCATCCTTAGCGAAAACTTACCACGCCTGTTGTAAGTGTTCTTATCAATTAATTGACTGTTTTTCTTACTGCCTACCCTGATTAAAAACTCGGTGCACGCCAATGAAGATATTCACTGAGTAACGATTTTATTTCAAAAATTAGAACAAGTAAATCAGTAGAAAAATGTATTTCGTGTTAGGGTTTAGGGCAACAGAGCTTCAATTTCATTTAAAATATGCGATTGAATTCGTAAAACTTTTACAAGGTTGGTCGTTAGTACCGATCCAGTTTGATTCGAAATTTACGCTATCTACCGAACCAGTTTGATCCGTAATTTATGTTATTATTTTACTAACGTCTAATATAAATTTCAGAAATATAAAAAATCGCCCTTTCCGTGTAATTTTCTTCTTTGCAAAGCGATAATAAAAAAGTTTTTACATAAAATTGTCTCAAAATGTAATGGTAAAAAAGAGGACATTGGTTCAAATGCATATTTTTTACTCATCAGAAATTAGTGGTACTTTCCGAAAAGAGATGATTCTACATCATATTCTAAGATAATTTACATTAAATTTTGATTTTATTATTTAACGCTTTACGAGGAAGATCATTACATGAAAAGGCAATTTTTTTTTGTATTTCTGAAATGTATGTCTCAAAATACTCATTTATTAGATGTTAAATCAAAATAAATCAAAATCTCATTCACAGATCAAATATAAATAATAATAAAAATAAAAAAATTAATGTGATCGAGATATGTTGTTTTGGATTGCTTCCAAAACGAACTGTTAAAATTCGAATGTGAAAAAATTTGAATGTGTAGAATAAATTTCAAAGACAAATCGATTACCTGGTTGGTGCCACAGTAATGAAAAAAAATTGTTCTATTTTAACCCCTTTAGTGTCAAATATATATATATCGTCAGAATGTTCTAAAATTCCAAAAGAAAAGTCTATTTTTATAGATAATTTATATGAACAAGAAAAAATGTGTCATTTCTGTTAAAATACACCAGTTTTCATATTTCTTTCAACATTCTCTTCACTAGATTTCAAACTACGATACAGAAATTGAATACTACATATTTATTGACAAGAAAATGAAAGACAATGTACAGGATTTATTTACAAGAGTGTTTTCTTAAAAAAAACTCCATGCAGTCCTTTTTTACATCAAGTTGGATCTTTTCAAAGCACTACTGATCCTTACTGCTGCATACCACACATCATCGTAAATAACACGCAGGATATAAACAGGAACCACAATATCACTCTCATAGTCGCTAATGTAGTCTTCAAATTGTTCTGTCATTTCAACATCTTCATATGAACTTTCACTTGTGCTCGATATTTTGGAATCGAAATTAGGAATATGAAAAAAAAGGTGTTTGTAGAAAAAAAGTGTGATCCAAGAAAGATAGAAAGCAGTTTTATGAAAAAAAATATGAACGTGTGAACACAACATTCACCAACGCGCGCCACAAGTAAACTGTCGAATGGAGCGCTGTCACGCCGCCGGAAATTTTCACATACTTACCTACAAGCGCGACGGCGCTCTGCGGCATTATAACGGTTAATGTCCACATTTTATTGTCAAGCTATATAAGTACCTAAATGCTGATAAGGTTTTAGATTTAGTATATATTATCATACCCTTCACAACCCTCACATCCACGGCATATTTCATAGGTCAAACTACAAAGTAGTCACTCGCAGCAGCCACTAGGTCCATTAGTCTTTTAGCGGCTATGCTATGCTACTAGTGTCAAGTCGAATTTACGGCCGGGTTGTAATCTTGTAGCCGTGGTTATGAGCAGATACTTTGAACCTACGCTACAGAATTGATCACACATCATACATGTACAGTACGGACAGTACCCACGAAAAAGAACCATTAACTCGAAAATCTAATTGAACATGATATTTATTATTATTATTATTATTTTATTTTATTTTATTTAAATATAATTTAATGATATTATGACTAGCCATTTTCAAACTGTGGTTAGGCCATGAAACAGCTGTCACAATAATGAAAAAAAACTAAAATACTCGCAGAAATTAATAATAACATTATTATTTGATTTACAATTTAAACAAAATAATAAATGTAGTTTGACGAATTAAACACAAAAACAATTAATAAATAAATGAACATAATACCATTACCAAAATCATATGACATTATATATATATATTTATTTTATTTTTTTCGAAGGAAGCAATCACTTTGTGGCTTGACATTATAATTTAAATAAAAATGTTTTTGTTTTAAGCGACTTTATTTTTATACATATTTATGCATTAGACCGGTTTCGGTTGGACTCAACCTTCTTCAGGAATGTACACATATAAACACACCTTTATATGTGTACATTCCTGAAGAAGGTTGAGTCCAACCGAAACCGGTCTAATGCATAAATATGTATAAAAATAAAGTGGCTTAAAACAAAAACATTTTTATTTAAATTACATTATATTTTATTATATGACACGAAAAAACGTGTCTCTTTACGTCATGGGTCAAAATAATGGGTACCTACCTGAACCTTGAATAAAAATACTATGCGTGTGAGTAAGTAGGTACCTATCGATTTCCTCCTGGCAACAACGGCACCAACAAACGAAATTGATTTTAAGGTAACTAAATAACTACTCGTACATACTTTTAAATCATTTTCATTTAATGTGAAGTTAAATGTGGTTACCAACTACCAAACCTACCTACCCAGGGCCCTATAACATGGTAATGAAACTTTGGCCCTTTTATATGTATTTTATTACAATCATTAAATTTTTATTATTAAGTAGGCGTACCGACCAACAGGTGCGTAAACAAATAAAACCACCAAGGCAGAAATAATCCGATTGTAGTAAAGTATAAAAACTCTCGAATGGTGAACTCTGCGCCATGAAATTTGCGTATCTTTTCCTATATGAAATTTCTAGACAGGGCCGGCCCTGAGCCAAACGGCGCGTGGTGCGGGCAATATTTTGGCGCCAAAGTCAAAGTAACACCAAAATTACTCGCGACAATCCTGTCCCCGTCAATCCTGTCCCCGCCAATCCTGTGAAGTACAAGAGAGGAAGTACTACAGAAATAATCCCGTGGAGTAGATTTACTAAATTGGTAGATATTGGTTTTTTTTTAGCAAGTTACAGGGAGTAAAACCCCTTTGTCTTCCAAACTGTAGTAATGTCATCTGATAGATTTCTATAGGGCTTTAATAATATTTTTTCATGTTTTTGTTTGTTTTTTGAATTTGTGTGTGGTATACACACTGTACAAATATATACACACATACAAATACGCACACACCCATATGCATATAAATGTATACCATATTTTTTTACAGACTTAAAGGTAATTTTGGTTTTTATTCCGCCCATCAAGGAGGATGAAGGATGGATATGGATATGGCCTGGTTGTCATCGGGACTTGAATCCCCGAGACATGAGATGCTTGGGTTCGGATTTGAAGCAAGTTTGGAAAAGAAAAGATTTGGCTAGGCCTACTATGTGTTTTTAAAGTGGAGGGATTTTCGTGCCTGAATTAATAATACTGTTTCAATTCACAGAAACGAAAGAAAAGAAATATGTACGAGAGCTACAAACAGAACTAACGCCATCTGTATTTAGTAGTTCCATGCCCAGAAAACGTCCTTTGATCGCACTGGAAGAAGGAAATGGCACTATGAATTCATAGCTCGGCCTCACTCTTTCATTAGAACGTTCGCCCGGGATCGCCCGCGTATAGGCATCTCGCTTTCCACTGTTACGTTCTGTATCTATCTCGCTTTCGCGGGGAAATTCAGATAAAAAAGTTGATAGAGTTTTCCGTATCTGCTAGTTTTTTCAGACTTCTGAAGTTTTTGTTCAAACAAAAGAAAGATAGGTACATACACAGGACTGGTATCGTAAACGTATGGAACGATCTAAGTTTCATGGGAACGATGATTGGTGTGAGCACTGCGAGGTAGTGGTGAGCAAATCGGCTCGGTTTAGTGAGCCGGATCACTAAATCAGCTCTCTGTAAAGACAATCCACATGAAAACTGGACGAAAAAAGTACCATGTAAGAGCGTCTCAATGACGTCTTTAGGAGGGCCAAGGGAGCGAGGGAGAGGGAATGGTGCGGGAGGACGCGAACCGTCGTTCAATCGAGCCGGATCACCGAACCGGTACACTACAAAGAGCTGATTTAGTGACCCGGCTCATTAAACCGAGCCGCTTCGCCCACCACTACTGCGAGGTGCTAGTATTATATTCGCGCGCTCCACGCCTATGGAATTTTACGAGGTTTTTAAAATGAATGTAATGATCAGTGAAATCACTATTTTGATTAATCTGTACTACGAATTGGTTTACATTTAGAAAACAAAAAAAATATGAATGGATAAATTTAACCCTTTCCTATAAATTCCCCAGATATAAATTAAAATAAAATCATTAATTACGTTGCAAAAAATATAAGCGTAAACTACTAAATAATGTATTTTTTCATTATAAAATTATGAATGCATTTAATAAACAAGTTTTTTTTAAATACTTCTTTATGGCTAAGATGATTTGTGAAGGATTTGATTGATTATTTTTTTTCTTTCTAACAAATTCTTTAGAAAATAAATAAAAACAGCCTTTTACACTTACAACAAACATTTCTGGACTCCGCTTGCCAAGCGAATTTCATGCCCATTACCTA
Organism: Halesus radiatus; assembly: GCA_022606495.2. NCBI lineage: Eukaryota > Metazoa > Arthropoda > Insecta > Trichoptera > Limnephilidae > Halesus > Halesus radiatus. Next base: position 17,656 of record JAHDVE020009236.1, on the reverse strand, counting down.
TATTCGTGGTAACATAAGACACACAGCTTGTAGCAAAATTTTATGCTTGTATATTATTCCTAACAGACGCCTAAGTAGTAATTACTGTTATTAATAATATTTGAATGATTTGTATAGGAACGTTTTAGTGAAAAATAACCTCAAGGGAGCTGTGTCAGCTGGAATTAACAGCGCCTTGGCGCCTTGACAAGTTGGTGCCCGGAGCGGACTGTTCAATTGCGCCAGCGCAGCTGGCAAGATAATTTCCATAATGTAACTTTAAAATATTCGTCTGCCCAAACATACGACAAGATGCCATATTGTTTGTTCAATACATATATATTTTTTAACTTTATTGTTCTATCTATTATTTATAAAAAAGAGCTATTACATCTATATATAAAAAAAAAATTATAAAAAAATGTGTTCGGAGATGAAATGGTGCAAAGTTTGTGAAAAACAGTTTGATCAATTTGTTTATCGCCATACAATATTTTTTTAAATTTAATTTACATAATGCAAAACATAATTTTAAATATTTTCAAAACTTATTCAATTAAAATATTTCCCGAAATCCTCAGATTTTCCGCATCAGGCCGGTCGCCATATCAAAGTATATTTACGGAAAATAAAATAAACTATTGGGACTACAATTTATTATACAAAGGTTTTCATAGTAATGAATTCCGTAAGTCTAAAACTTTAACTTTAGGGCGCATAGTTTACAGCCGCGCTGTGCAAGCGGGTTCCCCACAGAGCATCCGACCATCGGAATATAATACTAGCACCTCGCAGCGCTGACACCAACCATCGTTCCCATGAAACTAATATCGTTCCATACGTTTACGATACCAGTCATGTGTATTAGTGGTGGGCGAAGCGGCTAGGTTTAGTGATCCGGATCACTAAATCAGCTCTCTGTAACGACAATCCACATGAAAACTGGACGAAAAAAGTATCGTGTAAGAGCGTCTTAAGGTGGAGAGGAATAATTTATTATTCCGAAATAATGATAATATTATTACGCAATACCATAAACATGATGTTTATAAGGAGAAAAATATGAATTATATATTTTTAAAATTTACATAGGTTTAGCATTCATCAAAATCAAATTGGAAATATAATCTTTTTCTGACCGTTCTACGTCTGTTTTACAAAATATTTTTAAATATCGAATATCATTAAAAAATCCTTTGAACGTTTTTCTTCAACATGCGGTCATAAAAATTCCAATAAAAAACAAATGTTGGGTGCAGTTTAAATTTTTTATGAACACTAACGTTCATGTTTTTTTAAATGCGGCTTAAAAAAGTTACGTAAAGTTTATTAAAAAAAAACTCACTTGCAGATGATGGCAATTATTATAAGTATTTTGAGATTTATAAACCACCATTTAATTCAGAAAGGCCGGTTTATAAATCAATGAATTCTTTGGCCGTCAGGTGCTGCTAATGTTATCTGCTATGCGGTCAGAACGCGAACTAACGTTTTTTTTAAATACGTGTCAGGAATTCATTTTTAAACTTGCGCGTAAAAATTATTTATTTTCACTTAAAAAGACAAAATTTGTCGCAACTTTTATATCAGTTGGTGGTCTAGTGGTTAGGATAGTGGCCTTCCAAGCACTGGGTCGGGGTTCAATCCCCACGCATATTGCTATATTTTTTTTATTAAAATATTTGACGTACGATGACGATGACGTATTTATAGGAACGGTGGGTGTTTGCAAAAAAACGTTTTCGTGCAGGAAAGGTAAGGTATTGCTTTCGAAGATATAGCGATTTAAAACAAATTAAAGAAATTCGCGCGGGACCTTTATTTTCAACAGTCCGCCGGCGCAAAAAAAGTACCCGACTGAAGTGTGTAAAATACAAATTTTTAATAAAGGGTAAAATACAAAAAACAATCAAAGTCCTCAACTGACTTAAACCAACGCTTGATCAGCACTTATATTTTAGAAATAACACTCGCCCATCAATATCTAGAGATCGCGAGTTCGTTCCCTGGTACGGATATGTATTTTTTTTCAGCTTTAATTCAATTAAGTTTATTGAAAATACGTATATTTGCATTATTTTTTCTTTTTACTATGGCCGTTTTATATCGCCATTTTTATGTTACGTTCTTACTGTGTTTCTTAGAACTTCGTTTTATTTTTTGTGACAGTTTTTTTCAACGTTTAAAGCCGTTTAAAAATAGTTTTGACCGCTGAATCAGCTATCATAATAATAAAAACTAAAATACCTGCAGATTTTAATAATAACATTATTAAATTTATTTTCTTAAAATTAAAAATTAAATTAAATGGAGTTTTACGAAACACAATAAGTACGTAACATAAAAAAAGGTGAAAAAAACGGCCACAGTAAAAAGAAAAATTAACATGGATGTACACTTAAGGTGATTTTTCACAAAAAACGGCAAATCATCATATTAAAATTGACCGATTATTTTTTGTCAAGTCACAAATTTTGTTTTTATTTCGCGACAGAAAGTTAGAACGAACGCAGCGCCACGGTGGTTATTTGAATCATTCATTCGTGTTCCCTTCGGCGAGACGTTCGTAAATTTCCGTCTAACGGTGGTTATTTGAACTATTCTCCATTTGCGTTCAGAGATTCATAGTTTGTTTTCCCAATAAAATTTACATAAACATTTACATTTTTAATTTAATTTAAATTTATACAATAGTATAAAAAAATAATTTAAAAAAAAAAACATTAGAAAGGAAAGGAATCGAACCCAGATAGTCCGAATAGAAAGCGACTCCTCTGACCATTACACTGCCAGGTCTCATGTGAAAGGTGACAAATTTACCATTCATAACTAAAATTAACAATTTTTTTTGGAATTCGAAAATATATACCGAATATACTGACATATTGCAAATTATCGTGAAAGGTTTCGAAGGTGGATTTAGGTCAAAATTCCTACTACAAACGACTGTAGCCACTAGGGGGCGTTAATGTCGTTTCATGTCAATTTTCAAGGCTTACCATATGCCGTTAAGGACGTCTTTAGGAGGGGTAAGGGAACGAGGGAAAGGGCATGGTGCGGGAGGACGCGAACCGTTGTTCAAACGAGCCGGATCACCGAACCGGTACACTACAAAGAGCTGATTTAGTGATCTGGCTCACTAAACCGAGCCGCTTCGCCCACCACTAATGTGAATGTACCTATGGCTTGTGTGTATTGGTGCATACATATACACTTCCGACATTGATGCCCTTGCGACATGTCACTGAGAAACAGTATTTTTCTTGTATAAGTACGCCTGTTTATTGTTTTTAGCGAGAAAGGGATAACAATAATTTCGTAAAATAAAATATGAAAAAAATGTTCAAAAAGTTTTCCGGTGTGTCTTTTAGTTTTCATTATCACTGGAATATTTTATGAAGTCAAATGATAAGTTTGAAACATGATGCATCTAAGCAATGCACCTGAATGAGTAATATGTTCGGGTCAACTCTACATAATATTAATTTATGATTACGAATTACGTCTGACGCAATTTCCCAACAATCTGAAAATCTTTGATAGGTACTTGTAATTTTAGGAAAAAATCTGGCAATATTGGGTAGGTACTTTGAATTTTGGGGAAAAAATAGCAATCTTAGGTAGGTACTTATAATTTCGGTAAAAACCTGTTGCTAAATAATATTTTCTCAACATAAAAAAATCTTTGTGTTTATTTCATAGGAAAGGGAAAATAAAAGAAACCTAACCTATTAATATTTAGATTAATTACTTCCGGCATTAGGAAAATCTATTTGGGGGCACGAAAGAAAACATTTAACCTTACATACTTTGGAAAACATACGTCACCCTTTCCGAAATATTGATTCACATAAATAAGATAATGTTAGTAATTTGTAGGTTTGTTTGTATTATGAACAAAATTTGTTGATGTCTGATCCTACTAAATATATTCAAGGTCAGTATAATTTGGGTAAACTAAACAATGCGTGTAGTTCAAATTGAAATATATCAGATTCACGTAATAATATGATCAAATACCTTATTTCACTGTCATCTTCTGCAGGTTTCCTCGTCATTCTGTATAAAATAAACGAGATGACAACAAATACGTAAACATACATGAGAATTTATTCACCGAAACAACCTTGCATCCAGCCGGCTATTTGACACTGACTCCACCATAGATATACCTCTCTAACCCCACTGACACCGACAGACTGACATTGACTAGGGCTGAACCTAATATATTCGTAACAGGTAGACGTATTATAATACCGCAAGATATCGGCTATATCGATACTGGCTCCTTGGATATTAGCGTTATAACTAATTGATGGTATTGTACATCAATGTTCTAATCGTTCCGAGTGTGGAGTGATATTTTGGTAAATACTGAATAAAATAATAAATAAATTTGATAGATATCTGATGGATATCGATATGTGATATTTGAATATCGGTATATGATATGGATACGTGATATTCGAATATCGAAGTATGATATCTGGAATATCTGGACGGTGATATGTGATATTCGAATACCCTGACATCGATACGTGATATCTGAATATCTGGATACGGATACGTTACATCTGAATATCCGGACATCGATACGTAAAGCCGCGTCTCCTGCGACTGTTTTTTGAAAACATTTACACAAAAAAACAAAACAAAGGGGCGTTACCATACACATTTCTGTGTGCGTATAGAATGTTTTTGTCTTCTGAAATCAATGGAAAACATTCCTCTCGCGGGCGAAGAGGGGTAGGGGGAAGGGGGCGTGTTTCATATTTTTACGAGCACCGCGGAGTTCGTTTCACTGTCAGTGTGATCCGCTCAGCACAAATCGTACGGGTTGAGATTATGTGCACTGAGCGAGCAAGTATTCACGTTGTCAAGTGTGGATTGTTGTGTATTACAAGTTCTTTAGTTTTTAGGTTATTTTATTTATTTTCTTTTAAACCCAACTAAGAGGGCCCAGCAAACCTCAGGAATAATTTTGGACAATTGTTGTTTTGAAACTCTAGAGCCGTGTCTCCTGAGAACTTTTTTCCGAAACATTACACAAAAAACCATACACAAAAACATTTGTTTTCATACACATCACAGTGTATGAATCGCTAGTAGCCAGAAACCTTAATGTAATGCCAAGTCTCATTTCTGGTGAAATGACATCTCTTCGCCATGTTAAGTTTTTTTGCACATCAGGACGTAAAATCAAAACCAGTTCTTCAAAATCGGTTTCAGAGACGCGGAAGAAATTGCCTTCTATTCTTAATTCCTGATAAATATTAAAATTTCGAGATAGTAAGTAAGGTCTAACTTGAAATCTGTGTTTTCTCCCTGATACAATGTCTACAATCGCTAAAACCGAAAGCACGTCCTCCTCGTCAGAACTCATTTTGACGTCTACACATAAAATATTTTGTTTTGAACTAAAACAAAACATTTTAGCAGGAGACGGGATGTGTATGAAAACAAATGTTTTTGTGTAATGTTTCGAAAAAAAGTTCGCAGGAGACGCGGCTTAACGCATGACTTTGTGTATCGAATTTTCCAACGTCGGAACTTTGTGAAGTTGGTGATAGCTGTTGTGCATATAATTTTTTGCGATTATAAAACAGGTTCAACAGCTATTGACAACTGGAGACTTGAAAATGTAACCGGCAAATCAAGATTAGGTAATATCACAAAAGAACACGTATGACTCAGGCCTATATACAGTGATTTGATTTTTCAGTGCTAGGGTTTTTTATCCAGTTAAGATCTTTTCCCTAAAAGTCATGAAATGTAACTAATAAATTCAGTCAATTTAAATAAACCATCAGATGGTGATAGTAATAAGGCCAAAGTGCCGGAGTACTAGTTAGCCAGAACACATGAGGGGTATTTGTATAAGCCCCAGCTAGTTAGAGGATTACGAAAGAATCCGTAAAATCAAAAAAAAAATCAAAAATCAGTGCTCAAACTGTTGCCAGTGCAAATATGCTGCCAATAACGAAATAATTTAAAAAATAAGTTTTCATGTGCAGTAAAACAAGGGTTCCCAACCGGTAGAAATTTGAATGATCCCAATAAATTAAAATTTTTATCTGCCATTTTTTAAATTTGTAACTATGGATTTAAAAATAATATCGTAGTCGTAGGACAGCATTAATATTGTTAGATTTGTGCTTATCTGTTTAAAGTGGTTTAATGGTCAAATGAATATATTTTTTAACTTTGGAGAACTAAAAATGCAACTAAATTAGTATTTATTTAGAAGTCGACCATCATGAAAATGAAGATAAAAGTAGGTCCCAACCTCGATTGCAATAAGCAAACGAGGAATAAAATAAATGTAGTAACAACCGCAAGATGTGAATATTTAAAAATAATTCAGTAATAAAAAGTCCATAACAGGAGGGTGCAATTCAAAAATTACTGGTTATTGTCAATATGCTGGGGGGGCCTCAGAGGGGATATGTAATGTATGTATTACAGAGAAACGGATTCATTTCATCCTTTCCATAAACAAAACAGTTTGGAGAATGGGCAGAAGCTCTTTACTCCACCATGTTTCTGTATAACTTAAATATATAATACTATAAACTTCAGACATTCAGAAATATGGTACAGAATGGTGAACATTATACACATGCTTAGGAGCGAAGATCACATCATACTTTGTTCCAATACGTGCTCCGAAACGTACGTGTAAGGATAATTAACTAGGAGTCCGATCGCCCGGATCTCCCGTCAGTCCGAACCATCGGTTTTGTCAGCAATTGCCGCCCATTAGGTTTTTAAAATTGTATGGCTTTTCACTGACTGTTTATGGAAAATCAAGAGGAAATAATTATATGGCTACCACTATACCAATAGAAACTTCAAAAAATCAGGTATATGACGAGCTTGTGGAGTTCTGTAAAGGAATTGGTTTTCCTTTTTTTAAAGTTTTCTGTGGCGTGCGCTCAAATGCTTACGTGTAAAGGCGCAGCACGCCGATCACTGACGGAACTGATGCATCGGACTGACGGGAGATCTGTACATTCGGTCTGTACGTCGCTTGCCCTTACACATATGTTTCGGAGCACGTATTGGAACAAAGTGTGATGTGATCTTTGTTCCGAAGCGTAAGTGTGATGTGTGCTAATGTAGTTTTGTGAATTTTGGTTGGTGACTGATTTTTTACAGGCGGACATAAACAGGTAGTTTAATTAATAAAAATACGTCTTTGCATAATATACACATTTATTTTAAAAAAGTAATTTTTTTTTGTAGATATACTTACATAAATATTTGTATGCTTTATTAGCGTAATGTCACAACTTTTGAACCCGTTTTAAATAAATTAATAAAAACAATAATAATTTATTATACTACCAGTAAAACCAACATAGGTATAAATAAATATTATAATCTCAGCTTAACCAAAACTCATGTATGTATTATTACAGTGAAACTCGCTTAAGAAGTTAGGTTTTTCGGTCCCTTGAAGACTGAATTTGAAAAATGGCCCAATTTATCCCACATAAGAAGTTTTTTTTTCCGGTCCCTTGGAAAACTTCTTAGGAGAGTTTCACTGTTTAATGTGGGAAGATTTAACAAAACCTAACTATGCGTGTGAATGAATTAGGCGGAGGAAGACTTGTAGAACAATAATATAAAACCAACGTGTAATAAGAAGAACATCTTTGGTATTTTGCAATTTTTATTTTAAATATGGGAAAAATAAATAAAATAAGATGTCTATGCCTAGAAATTTTTTACATCTGGGTTTTTTATGATCAAGATATCAAACATTATGTGAGGCCAAGTTTCTTGCTTACCACTCAATTCACAGCACAAGGGACTGAAATTCATGAAAGCCTCTGGTCACAGAATGGTTTGCAGAACCACATCATAACAGAGTCCTACCACCCAACCAAATAAACTATATTTAAAAAAAATATACTTTTAACATTATGCAAATCTTCATATTAACGATTCTTAAGCTTAATTTCACACATCTCTCTCTGATATTCCAAGATATCACTTCTCCAAAGAATATTGCAAGATATCGCTTCTCCAAAGAATATTGCAAGATATCGCTTCTCCAAAGAATATTGCAAGATATCGCTTCTCCAAAGAATATTGAAAGATATCTTGAAAACATGCTACAAAAATTTTACAAATAAAAGTTCAGCGATGCATTTACCAGAAATATAATATTTACACACATATAAACAACAAACTTTTTCAAATGATTTTTTTTCCCAAAATTTTTCATCTGAATTTAATATAAGTACATAATATGTACCATTAAATAAACAAAAATGGACTTAACTATTAACAAAAATAAAACCAATGCTACTGTGGTCGCCATTATGTATATTCCAATGGACTGGAAGACATTGTGTATTCTAAAGTACAAAGGCTGTTCAAAAAAACAGAGTCATGTATTGCTAAGGTTCACCTTGCTAAACGGATGCAAACTTTTGTTTCTTGACCACTTGGAAGTCCAGTCTTAAAAAAATGGGCGGAGAAATGTCCCTATACAAATGAATTAAATAATGATGTCTCGTTTATTCAGCTGTAAAACAGTCTGATTATTGCGATTCATTTTTCTTTAAAAGATCATTTCAACAGCAAGCCTTCGATAAACTATAGACCTAGGTTGTATCGTTGGGCAATTACAATAGATGATGGACCTTGACAATGTAACTATCGGGTCTGCCACCCAGTTTATCGCGATGATCACACAAGTGCTTAATAAGAATTAGAGATGAAGAATAAGAATGGAAGACAGGCAACAGTCTTCAAAGTATTCGAGATGGGAGTCCCGAGGAGAAGTACTTAATAGATAAAACAGGATCCAAGATGTTCCAAAAACAGAAATTTCAAATAGGATTACTTCACATCAAAGTTTTGAACGAGGTGAACTGCACATCGGCTGTGATGACATTAGTTATGTTTCAAAGTTAAATTGACCTATTTACTACGGATCAGTGTAGGATGGATTTTTCAAGATGAACTTTCTTAATAAAAACCTATTTTTTTTACTTTTCATTAAAAAAAATTTATGATGTCAGAATATTGGTAGTTACCATATCCATCTATGTATTTAAAAATTATCATAATTATACATATACACTGAACATACTATGAACGCACAAACGTACTACATTCATGTAAATATTGTTGCACGTGTGCACCGTGCATGAAGAATGAAAATCAGCCACTGCCCCGCGTACGTTTAATTGTCAATACCGACTTAGTAAATTTCTACAGGAGAATGTCATACCTATGAAATGAAAAAAAGAATCACTTGGATATCTCTCACACAGATGTCAATACTGTGCTATAAAATGACCCGCACTAATATACATAACCCGACTATTATCGGGATCCGCATTGAATCGGTTAAAAGACCAGCAAAAGGGGTGACTGGGAAAAAGAGCAAGTAGGAAGTGGATAGATGACGTCAAGGAGTAGACCAGTATGCCGATAGAGTGACTGAAGCATGCAGTTTACATTTCTGGTCACTATATGTAGTACATAGTATCCAACAACTGACCACAATTGTGATACAAAATTAGAAAATGTACAAGAGGTACTCCTCAATTCAATGGTGCTTTACATTTGTAGATATATTTTAAAGCTTTGTAAAAGTATTGGCGTGCACACAGTAAATTTAGTATATTACACCTCACATTGTATTATTAAACCGTATTTCGAATTTAAAGCATTTTTCAGAGAATAGTTTGGGCCCAGTAATTTTATTTTCTTATAAAAATAGCAGTTCAGTAACAATAGTAATTATTTAAGTTAAAACAAATATGTACATACATAACATACGTTGATATAGAATAAGTAAGATTGGTCTCCATGAAGTACAAAAATTTTCAGGTTGAATAATACAGTGCTTAATTTGTGCACTTTAAGCCGCCTTCACACACATCCGACTTGTCCACCACTTTTAAGAAACATGTGGGAAGGGATCGAACAATGGGCTTGACTTAAGGACAGGACGGTCAGACGGTCGAGTCTTTCGATGCAGTGGTTTCGGTTAGTACTGGGCAAACCAGTTGTGTGGAGGCACTATTAGTGCCGACATTGGACTGCTAATAAATGTCATTCATAGTTGTTGTTGATGACTAAAATCTATGCTGATTTTGCTAAAGTAATTTAATTTTCACTGTTAAAAACATAGCATTTAAAAACTTAAATTTTAGTATTTTGGAATATTTAATGTTGTTCCAAATTTTGTAGCAGTTTTCCATCACACTGGAAGATCATAGGTTTTGATCATCGCTTTGGTTTCACCGCAGATGAAACACCCGGGCCTAGTGTGCAAAAGATACACCACCACCAGGTTTCATCTGATTTAACTTTTTACATACGACCAAAGAACCAAATAAGTTAACTCTATACCAACATTGTGTACAAACATTATAAACTAATTTCTCCACAGCTCAGATGAAACTGAGATATGGTCATTCCGCTAAGAGCTCCATTGTAACCTCTCCATCTCAATTGAGAGGTTATAATGGATCTATCAGTGGTACATTTATAGTTCAACCACATAAAATTGATTAAAACATTTGGACATTTGCTCAACATTAGAGACTATCCGATAACAATAAATTCTACAGCTGCAGTGTCGGCTAACTCCTGGTTTCCACCGCCTTGGGGGGCGGGGGGGTCAGGGGTTTGGTTTGGTCACACTCCTGGTCGGATTCCGTCTCGTCGGTGGGGCTGATGGCTGGGGGAGCCCTCTCAGTGTACTGGCAAGCTTCCCGCACGTACTTGTTGAAGATTTCCGGCTTGTCAAGATATACATGGTGACCGGCTCCATTGATAATCTAACAAGAACAAGATAAAAAATTTTAATATGGTATTTATAAACACCGAGAATAGTAAAAGGGTATTGGAGATTTTTATGAGGATCCTAAGAATCCTTCGGCACGGAAAATTAGGTGTAATCCCACGGCTATACTAATTGTTTGAAGAGTCGTCAATAACAGGATATATAAAACTGGGACACCTCCATTTAGCAGGATTTATAGCAGTGATGTACAACCTTTTTAGTCGGAGTGCCAAATTATCGATACCGGATACCTATAGCTCGACATGGTTAACTTTGCAGTTGATGGCGTAGCCAGTGTAGATTTTTAAATTGTTTTAATGTGAATGCAGTACTAAAGTCCTATCTGTGCGGATGAAGTAAGCACATACCAATTATAAACCAAAAAAATTAACTAGGTACCTACCTAAAAATGCTAAATATTTAGAAGGCATATCAAAATTTAATCAAATCAGTAAATGTTGATTTTTATCACCTTAAATTTTAAAGTTCACTAACCTGTAATTTTGGGCGGCTGACTCAAAATATTGAAGACAGACAAGTTTGTCACGATACCCTTTCATATTTTGTAAAACAGAACAGAAACCGATTGCTATTAAGTAAATCAAAACTCACTTCCGTTACTTATATGTATTAAAAAACAATGCCCTGTACCCCTATAAAATAGAACCCATTAAAATATCAATTACAGCTGCACAAAAAGAAAGCACTACACATGGAAATTTTTCTAGACCTAAGGTAAACAATACATTAAAACTGTATATTTTTATTTAGCCAAGTGAGCCGCATGAAAAGACTCGTAGACCGCATGAAATGGGCTTGCGGGCCGTGGGTTGTGCATCACTGATTTATAGTGTGGATGGAAGATAGTTGAACTTCAAACAGGCTTCTTTATAATAAGCCTGCAGGAAGAAGTGTTGGTAGACCTATGTTCCACAGCCAAGCTGTTGAACACAAGAACGAGTCACTTCTACGACTAATGTCAACTATGTACAAATGTAGGGCGCGCGTTTGGCATTCTTCTCGAATGCACCGGTGCCGTAGGGATCTCTGACGCTAGTTCCTACGAGCATTTGCCATTGAAATACCGGTAGAACAAGGACAGCATTGTCATCTGACGCCTGTTCTCTAAAGATTGCAATCTGTCTGTTAAGCTGGGGGAATCTATCAACAAGTCGCCTTATACATTATGAGTGTACAATATCAATGTCTTTGGGGCACTAGCGGGAATGTTTGAATATTGTTGATGGCAATTCATCAAAGCGTAAATCATATTTGGTCATGTATACATATACTTATTGGCGAAGTCGAATGGCATTTCAGGATGACTTACGCGGTGATATATTTAATATTATAAAATGAAGACTTTGCACTAACCTGAACATTGACGAAGGAGCTGTTGGGTCGGTGCTTTTTGATGATGTCCCCGGTGACGTTGTCCACCCAGGAGCGGGAGCCAAAGATTAGCGTGATGGGAATATCGTCCTGGATGCTGTCTATCCGGTTAATGATAGGGTTCTTGGCCCAGCCGAAGCCGGACATGAGGGCGTGGAAAGCACTCTCGCCGCTAAAATGGACATTATTTTATAAAGTTTGTCTTATACACTGAAACCCACATAGAATTTATGAAACTATGTAGTGTCATAGAAAATGGATAAAAAATATTTTTTTACTGTAAATACCCAACTAAAGTTCCAACTGTCCTGAGCCAGTGGGACTGTGGCATCCCCAAATGGGATATGTTGTGAGCAGTGGCACGCAGTCCATAAAGACTGAAAAGCTGTGCCTACTCTAAGGAAAATTAAGTGAATAAAGAAATTAAACAATAATAAAAAATACAACAAATTTCTGATCAAAGCGGACTTTTCCATAAATTTTGTAAGTACATAATTTGTACGCCCATCTATTTAGTTGGCCATTTTTATTTAACAATCAGCAGAAGATGATAATAAAATAACCATTCTCAAATAGTCAATTAAAAACTACACACAGCCTACCCTTAGTCATAGAGCAATGCACGCCACTGGTTGTGAGGCTGAGGAAGGGAAGGAGATGGAGTAGAGGAAGGTTGGGAAGTACCTGGATATTCAGATCTGGTTACTAAACATGACTATTGTCATTTCAAGTACCTTTTCGATTCTGAATGGTGGTCTCTTACCAGGGTGATACGATAGATAAAAATGGAAAAAAAGTGAATCCAACTCCAGCATTAATTGTATGAATAAAGATGTAAACAATATCCTCACCTAGGACTCTGTGAATTGCACTGATGAATGTACTGCGGGATGATGGCCCCCGCATCGGGCACGACGGGGGCGAACTTCCTGACGAGGTCGGGGCGTGCCTTCTCCACTACCCACTGGCCGAGGGGCCCCGCGGCCCGTAGCGCCCACAGCGGGTTGAGCGGCTGCACCACGGCTACAACGGCGCGCACCCACAGCGGCAGCTGGTAGCGTTCCGCCACGTTGGCAGGGCGCTCGGGGAAGCCCCACGGGTCGGCCAGGATCAGATGCTTCACTCTGGAAGTAATGACAATGCACATAAAACATATATTTATGGAGTTGAACATTTAACTATCCAATGGAGAATCTTTAAGTCACCTACTAAGGTTAGTGTATTTGAAATTTTGTCACATTTGATAGACGACGAGCGCCATTTTGAATTTTGACATAATTTTTTTTAAAGACGGGCAAACATTCCTGGGTTACGGAAAACCTGACAATATTTGAATTCCTCCTACTTTCATCATTATAAGCAGAAAAAGTTACTTGTGCAATGATGGAGGACTTAGCTAATAGAGTATTTGGTAGGCGGGTATGGGTGCTGTCACCCGAGAACCATTCATTGGATAATCATCACCTCTGTCATAAGTCACCCCAAGTGGTTAGCTACATTTGGTGACTGAGGTTCATGAGGTGTCCAGGTCTTGATGGTGGATGATGAGGCCGGTTGAGGAAGCTTTGACCTCTCCAGCCAGACTCTCCCGACCCATCGATAATTAAAAAAATACAATTCGCACTGGTAGTATGGTCATGTGCTGCATATTCAGCAGCCAAAGGCTTAAAAATTTATGCATGTGCACCTACTTCTGCTACCTACTTGCTGAATTGATTTACTATCAGCACCTACCTGCTGAACTGGCCATTAAGATTGACTATTTCAACAGCCGTCTAATACCTGAAGTACGGCGACACTAGTGACATCTACATCTAGTTTTCCCTAATAACATTATTCTCTTCCTGTTGTTTGGCTAGATTAGATTATCTCCCTTTGTTCCGCGTTCAATTCATATTACTTAACCGTTATACAAATAAATCAACCCCCGTTAACCATTGGTCAGTCCCTTCATTAATCACAGATCCTAACACACACTTTTTTGATTAATCCGTTATATTTAATATAAATACAGTCAACTTATAGGAATTCATAAACACATAATTCTCAAATACGTTGATTTCTAAACATGTATATATTGTATATGTATCCCATAAATTAAGAAGAAACTTTATAAAGTTGGAGGTGATTCATTTTTTCATGCAGTAATTTAATGTCTCAATGTCTAGTTCTCAACAAGGGTAAAAAAAAATGGAGACTACTTAAAATAAAATTATGAAACATCGACTTAAAGTGTGTCCAGTTAAAATTAATCTATCATGTTGTAATGATACTTTATGACCATGAATATCATGAATTGAGGAAATGTAAGTTAAATACATTTTGAGAAAATGGACTTAAAAAAAACAGGTTTGGTTTCAAAGTCACTTTGATGAATGCCTTGAGATGATTCAAATGTAAAACAAATTTTGTGAAATTTAATTAATTCATAGTTTCATCGATTTTAATGCTAATTCTTTGTAAACATATTATTATATTGTCAATGGCAAATCATCACCGCATAATATGTTACACCATAACGTAAGTCATCCCGGAATGCGATTGAACTGCGGAAATAAATGGTAGAATTAAAACAGGATTTTACCACCGACGTTGGAATTAATAGACTTGCCCTTATATACGATTTCGACAGCGGGAGGCAAAGGTAACGTGATACCCATTTTGGCACTAGCTTAGTACACTGCCGTCCACGTTTGTTTCGCATGATTTTGATTGTGGTAAGGAAATTACTAAACATTTATAAAAAAAAGGTAAATCGAAATACAACAAAATATTCGGTTTTTGTAAACAAGACGAACCTTTTTCCTTAGTCGCTGTTTTACTCAAATTGGCTACACGCCTAGCTTGCCCCCCGCCTCTCTTATTTTGGTTTCTACCCCTTGCATGTTAGGGTATCTCGATGTATTATTTACTCTGTGGATTTTTCCTATGTAAGATTAATTGTATCACAATGAAAACAGTCTAATCGAACATCTCAGCGGTAGATATTCTAAGTATTGCCCCTGGTAAAAGACTACTATTGTTTGAACGTTGTATGAAATGGCTTTAGTCATTTTTGGTGACCAGACCTGAATAGCCAGGTGCTTTCCAACCTTCCTCTCTCCCATCTCCTTCTTTCCCCAACTTCCTTTAGCCTTACAACATACCCAAATGGGAATGTCATGGTCCCACTGGATCCGAACAGTTAGGACTCTTGTTCGGTACTGACATAAAAAAATATTGCAAATGCCCTTTATTTGCGTAAAATCACCACTGTTTATTTCGCTCTCCTGTGATGCGACCAAATATGATTTACGGCACACGGTGATGAATTGCCTTGATGATGTGTATTTTAAATGACTGAAAAACTATAACTTGTAATAATAGTGATTTAATTTTACCTTCCAGGATGCTGCATAGAGTAAGAGGCAGCCAGGAAGCCTCCCATGCTGTGGCCGAGCAATATGAACTTGTCAATGTTCATCTCCTTCCTCCATTCTTCTACGGAATTCACGAGCTGCATCTCCACCAGCTTGGCATCATTGCTGAATGCAGGGCGGGAACTGCGACCAAATCCTTAATAGAAACAAGTTATTGTAGGGATTGCAGTCTGAAATAATACCACTCGTTTTTTTTAATGCGAAAACTACATAAGAGTCCCAACTGTTCACAACTGCCTGGAGCCAGCGAGACTATAGCATCCGCAATTGGGGTGTGTTGTGAGGCTAAAGGTAGTGGGGAGGGGAAGGCGATGAGGAAGAGGAAGATGGGGAAGTAGTACTTGGCTATTCAGATTTGGTCACCAAACTGAGACTTTCACCAGGACGATACTGTTTTTACACGGTTAACAAAGTGAATGTCTGTTTTTTAGAATTCCCCACCCCGTGAATACACCACTCCGCGCACAATATATTATCCTATTATTCACTTTTTGTTAATTTGTAAGTGAATAACAGGATAGGATATCTTAACTTTAACGCTTTATGGGTTAATAGCAAATATTAATGCCACCACAAATAGAGGTAGTTTTTGTTAATTTCCATCTAAAATGATCTGTTTGTACTTATTTCACTTAATTGAGAGCCCATTAAAAAGGATAATTTTTTTTCTTCACATAATTTTTTTTAACTCTCCATTAATTATTGAATTAATCTACAAATAAGTTTTTTTTTTATATTAACCCTTTAGGTGCTGCAAGTAGATATATCGGCAAGACACTAAATACCCCGTAAAAAAATCCAACGGTTTACGGTGTTTTGGTAAACATGGAATAAAAGCAACAAGCCTAGCGCAAGGCATCAGTAAAAATATGAAAGGATTCACAAGGCTATTACATTACCCATTACATAGATCAATAGTTTACTGTGATTTGATGAATATGGAATAAAAGCAACAAGCCAAGAGATTTACAAGGTATTAGTAAAATGATGGTGCATGGTGGTTCGGAGAATATAGAAATTAACTGTAGAAATTTGAATTGAACATGCTAGCAACAAATAAAAGGATTCACAAGGATATTACATTACCCAGTACATCAATGGCATACACGGGTCGGTGAGCGGCCAGGGAGTCGAGGTTCATGACCCACATGGCCACCCCGGCGCCTAGGCCGTGCAGCATCAGCAGGGGCGTCTTGGGCGACTCCTCGTTCAGGGAGATGGTCCATATTTTATCCGCGTTGCCCACCACTGGGCCGATGTCCACGTACCAACCGCGGTAGGTGGTCTTCAAACCTGAGATCAAAGAGCACGAAAGGAATATGATTAGATTAATGAATAAGTATTATAAAATTTATCACAATAATTCAACAACATATATCAACTAATTCGCCTAATAGTTTCGAATATAACGCTGCCTACAGACCATCTGATTTCATTCGTACTAGCTGAAGAAACCACGTTAGAAGGCTCGGCCGTCCGATCGCCCTTTCCTTAAGCCAAGCCATTTTTCAATTCCTTTCCGCAAATTTTCTTAAAATTGGATGGCCAATTTTGGATAAGTGTGTAGGCCCCTTAACCTTGCCTTCGTTATAGCAATATGGAAAATATATTATAGACATCCACACTGAAAAGTGGGAAATTTTTTCAAGTTTGCACACGAAATTACGTTTCATGTAAAATATCTATAACTTCAAAATATAAATAATCATTTACTAAATTAAGACACAGTTGAGAAATATGCGATTACATGTGAAAAACGTGTTTACTCGTCTCCCACAAACAAACAACATTAAACTTGAACTTGGTTCCAGATACTGACTGAATCTGTATCTTTAATTTTAAAATGAATAATTTACTATGTTTAGTAACTATGTAAATCTAAATACCCAGGAACATCCCATTCTTTCCCTTCCCCTGTTCCATTTCCTTGTGTCTCAATAATAATATTTCTCCAAAAATTGGCATGGGCCTCTAAGTCATACAAAGACAAGGACAAGTATCTTAATTTTTTATGTGCCGAAATTACTAATCGGATACGCTAAATCTGTATCCG
>JAHDVE020009235.1:0-15342 GCA_022606495.2 Halesus radiatus | reverse complement strand
ACACTGACTCGCATGTAAAAAATACGCAAGCAAGTCATATTTCATAAGTTCCTTTTGCAAAGTGTATCTATTGAATTGTTTTGTAAACGATATTTACGGATATCAGCGGAGCGTGGCGGAAACATACTCATTAATCCGACCTAGTACGAGTATTTAGCCATGGAAGCTGTAACTAATTTAATTCAATACTCTTGCCTGTCTTTGTTCACTAAAATAGTACCGCCCGCAATAACTCACTACAATGGTTTATGGGTTTTAGAACAGTTTTTTCAACGACAGCCAAATTTATCCGAACTCCGTCCATAGACGCAGACAGCGTACAAAGAAATCATCAACAAACCTGACCTTGACAGATCATGCTGATTTATACTTGCAGGTGGGTGGGCGGCTTTATTATTGCATTGAATCAATTAAGGCAGTGGACGTATCAATTACAGCAACAGATTACACCTAGGGTAGGGACAAGTATTGGTGGGGCCTGCTAATGTTTAGAAGACCGATTAAAATGTATTTTTCTGGCTTTTAAGTGAGAGTACTAAATAAGAGTCACAGCTTCTACCAACCATCTGGAGCCATTGAGACTATGGCAAATATTGGGGTATGTTGTGAGGCTGAAGGTAATGAGGAGGGGAAGGAGATGGGAAATATTAAGCTAGGAAAGTTCCTGGCTATTCAGTTCCGATCACCAAACACGGCTGAAGCCATTTCAAGCAACATTTTGATTCTGAATGGTGCTCTTTAATGAGGGCGATTCTGAAAAGTATCTTCCATTTTGGAACGTGCCGCAAATATACCACATATTATTTTTAAATTGAACGGTCAGCGGGTAAGTTGGAATTGCGTTTGGGTCCCACCCAGGCGTCGTGAGTTCAATTTCTCGGCTGGCTAAGTCCTCCGACACGACACAAGCAACATCTTTCGCTTACTGTGATGGTAGTAGGACATTTTCAAATGTTGTCATGTTATGAATAACCTGGTAATGTTTGTTTTTCTATAATATACACACATATATTTATATATTTTTTTAATAATTTGGGAAATTACATAAATTAATAAATAAATTAAAAATGCGCACGCCAGAATTTAAACCCGGGTATTCCAAATTCGTTGCAGAGACTGCAACCACTTAACCACGGCCGTATTGTTTACATCCTGGAAATTGGGGGGAAGTTGTAATGCGATGGGAGGGCAAATAGATAATGAAGGCTGGGAAGTTTTTAGGTAACATATTTTAATATTCAGGTAAAAAAAAATTCTTCTTGATTTATTTGTGTACAAAAGTAGCTCTACGCTTCTACACACTACGTCGTATGTTTAAAAATTCCATCTATGGACTTGTCTTTATTATAATCGTAATAGGATTTGTCATACAATATTAAAATACTTAAAAATTCTCCAATGATTTTCTACTGCTGACCAAAGTAAAGATCAGACATACGAGTATTATATTTTTGGGGTTTTTTTAAATCTGGTTTTCTTTTGGCTTTTATTTCTGATGACTGGAATACATTTTATTATGATGATTCACAGCGGAAAAATTACTGCACTTGAAATTTAAAGAATGCATTTTTTGTCGGTAATTCCATCTGTTTCTTAAATTAGAGCATTGTGGGTATGCCCATTGCACCGCGTCACGGCACGAGTATTCAATGAGTTCATAATGAAGATTACGCATTTAAAGGAAATAAATTATTAATTACTGGAAAGATCACTGTTTGATTTCACTCAGAGTGTTCGGAACAGAAAAAAATACCGCAAAGCAATCATACATTATACATCGCAAGTAAAGATTATTTTCAGGACATGAAAGATGAACTACCAATGGATAAATCTGTTGGTTATTGGATTTATTTATATTTTCTTAAAATGAATGATAGGTACCAATATTTATTTTTCGTGATAACTTTTCGCTTTCCGAAAGCATTGTCAATCTTCGGTGAGGTCACAAAATGAATAATATAAAATTGAGTTACACACAGTGAACATTAAAACAATGGATGCTTTATTTTAAAATCGAATATTTCTTAACACCATGTTTAAGCTCACGCCAGCTGCCAGGGTTAAAGAGGTTAGAGAGGTTAAAGATCCTCACGTTCAAGTTTGCCCCTTCATTTTATGTTCTCCTGTCAAACCTTCGTCAGTTATTCGCTGTTTCAACATCTAGTGGCCTAGTTTAAGGTTGTTTATACCTTTAAGCTCTTCTTCGAGCGTAGTTTGCTTTTTACGTCATTGTCTTAATGCGACGCGAGAGGTTTACTTCATTTAAGGAGCGTGGGCTGAACTACTAATCAGAAATCTCAATAGGTGATGTTTTCAGTGTATGACGTTTAAGGCAATTTAATCACAAACAGTAAACACTTTATTTTCTGTAAACTGACATCAGCGTCTGACGCCTCACAGAGCCCGGACAAGCATTACTACAAACAGATTTCTCCATATTAGGAACACTGAACACAGCGCACACTACGTAACATTGTGTGCCTACTCTGCAGCCCACATCAGTCCCTTTTCTCGAGCAAGTCACCTCCGGAATTCTATGGAAGCGGAGCGATGCGTTCCGTTTCGTACGACTTAATAAAAGCCATTTTGATTCCTACGCTGTATCGATGCGACACTATTTTTTTATATCTAAATCCAATTATTCCATCGGATTAATTGATCGAATCCATTAACGCACATCACGACCGGCACCACCAGAGGTGGACACGTAAAATTATGCGTTCGGCGCAGAAACTTGTAGTTAGCATTATCGAAATATCTAATTAGGTTAAAAATTATTAATTCATTGCTCTTTCGTCCATTTTGACTACCTATTTTAAAACTATTCATCTTAAAACATATAGATTTTTAGCAATCAGAGTTTCCAGGCGATAAAAGAGATTCATTTAATTATAACTTGTTCGATTATTTAGAAATGGCTTTCTCGATTGATTATACCACAAATGTTATAAATCACAATTCGATTATACGCCTCATTTAAACTTTTACTCGTGCTGGACCTGGCCCTGCCACAACGTATGAGACCCATATTTGAGATAAAAGTTTTACGGAAACTACTTAATTATGATTACGAACGAGTTTCTTTAAATTAATTGGTGACTTTGTGCCTGTACGGTTGAGAAAGTGGTTAATTTACAGGTTTAAATTAAAAGATACAAAAATTACTGCATAAAATGCAAGTTTTTATTTTATTTTTGAATCTTTCAGTTATCTCTATGTAGACAGGCCATTTATATTACCACTTTAGAGCAAGTATCATGATAAAACCTGTGATCATTTATTTGACTACCGTTGCCCACAATAGTAGTAGTTTAATGACAAAACATCGTATTGTTTTAGAAATATGGTGTGACTCGCTTGACTAGTAGTTTAAAGTAAATATTGTCATAGTTTCCTAAGAATCCGCGTAATTTATTGACTCTTTTAAAATACAAAAAAATGAACAGGTAAGAAAATACCTGCACGTTCGCGAAATGATAAAATTATTGTAAAACCATCATACGTACTTATCAACTTATTTATATAACGAGGCTTATTTTCTCCAAAATATGGCCATCAACTAAAATGTATAGATACCTGCTTCTGTGTATGACAAATAAAGAAAACCTCCTTTCATTTACGTCTATAGTCTGATCTTAGTTGATTCACTTATTCAAAAACACATATAACAAGGAACCACAAACACAACATTTGGACAAAAAATCTTCTTATACCATGGTACTAAACTCTACAACAAAATCCCACTATCCTTCAAAAGTCACAACAGCCATAATAAATTAAAAAATCAAATAAAACACTGGATACGTCACATAAGGAGATCTGAAATAGAAAAATATTACCACCAATTACAGACTCATACCGAAACCACTCAACTACACTTCAAACACCTCACCATACAATTATTTTATTTTTCATCAAGCACATAAATTCAATATAATGTAACTTCATATTTTGTAAATGAAATCCTCAGCACGGGAAATCCCAGTGAGGATATCATATTTGTATTTTGTTATAAAGATAGAAGATTCAGTTGACTGTTGTTACGTCAGCTTTCAATTAAATCAAACATCACACTTTTGGTTGAACATGTTTTTGTTGTTTGAGCATTAGGCGCCTGCTTTTGCAGATCTTTTGTACACATGTAAATTGGCATATGCGAAGTTTGTTTTATATTCAAATGACTAGACAGTGAGAGCTTGTTCACTGCATTGTTCAAGTCTAGACTCCGGGGACTAAGTGTGATATGGGAAGACCATTGAATATGGAGGAATGTAATGTTCTGTAGGCACTTATATTGAACACTCTAATCGGAAGGTATTCAGCACACCGAGGAAAGATTTCGCAAAAATCAAAGTTCTCAAAGGTTTTCGAGTCCACCGAAACAAACGGTCGCCGGTCTGAACGGTCTTGATAATTAATCTAATTTACTTATAGGGTATTTTATTAAATAATCTTACTAGCGATGAGTCGTTCAAGAACGAACCGTTCATTTGTGCCGGCTTATTTTGATGAGTCGTGAGCGTACGACTCCTGGTAAACCGTACCACGGCTCAATTGAACTGTGACTCTTTTTGACAAACCTCGGAACCATTTGATTGTTTATTTATATACATATCTCATATGTTCGATAGTATTCTTTCACATTTCTAAAGTGACGCATCTTTAAATAAGGTCATTTGTTCTAATTTGTTAATATAAAATCGTCGTATACGTGTCTAATTTCCGTTAAGAATAATTACCACATTTACACGTGTGTAGGCACTGCACAGCACGTGAACGGCGCATGATAGTCTGGCATCTGTACGTTTTATACCTACCTATACGTTGGGAACTAGGAGCCGTAGGAGCTGGGAATCATATGAACTGGGGTATGACCGTCTTTCAATTGAGTCGTTCTTTTGAGTCATACGAAAATGTTGAGTTGGTACCGTGGCTCGCTCTTAACACAATGAGTTATGACCCATCGCTAAATCCTACAGACGTGAGTATTTAGCTATTTGCCTAACTGATAGTCTTCTTAACATGTTGAGCAATAGTTCAAAGAGGATTCTCAGGAGTCAGGTAATGACTTCTGACTTGGCCTATTAGTTGCTGTAAACAAAAAAAAATATTTGGAACAGAGTTGCAAACCAAATTCGCTAGAGTCAAGTCATAATAGGTTCGACACAATGGATCCCGTCTGAACTTGGTCAGATCTATGAAGGTCCTCTGTGCTATGTAGGTTAAGTGTGAAATAAATTCAATATCAACATATTGTATTTTTTCCAGGCCACAAGATGGAAGGAAAGTGGTGGTGGATGGTGTTAGTCCTGCTGGCGGCTCTGTCCTCACTGCCCGTGGAGAGTTGCTCCTGTCGAAAGGAGCACCCACAAACACACTACTGCCTGTCAGATTTCGGTAAGTTAACAAACAAACATCTATTTAACTGTCCCTTTACGGTTCCAGACACTCGGTTACCTAAGCCAACATTGTTGCTCCTAACGTATTAATATTTAATATTATTTTATAACCCTAAGATGTATTTTGCAGTACAATCAACCATAATTAATAACTGTTGATAGATTGTATTATTATTTTTGGCTTAAAAAGCAATATTGTTACGAATTTGTATGGGGAAACTCGGAGTCCCGCACCGTAGATCGCGTTATAATTCGGCACCGTAAAGGAAGTGTTAACTCACCCCTGGAGGATTGAACCGTTATTACCACCGTGTATTGACACACGCTCCTAGCTTCATTCTCTTTTAACTTTCACTACTACTGTTAATTGATTGTACCAGTGCCATAACATGATATTATTCATCATCATCAATAGATTTTTTTAAAATTGGATGTAAATCGAATTTAATGTTATTATTAAGTTCTGCAAAGTATTTAAGCTTTTTTTTATTATTGTGACAGCTTTTTCGGCGTTCAAAGTCCTTTTCAATACCTCTTGATAATGAAACCCTCATTTACAACAAACACTTGATTATTCATTAAAAACATGTTACACGGTATTGATGCATAATCTGTTTGAGAGCCAGGAAGTTAAGATCCTTCTTATTCAATCGCAACATTTTATCTGCCCCCTAACCCTGAGAGCGGGATAATTCCTCTCTAGAAACCGTCTGATGGACAGTGCTATCTATGAACGTTGATATATTGCACTTTTGTTGTATTTCTTGGGAATTAACTATGTAATAATTTCTAGACATTTTGTTTGAAGAGTTTTAATCACTATGTACTTTTGTTACTTAATTTTATTACTGTAATAAGCAGTAATATTACAGTACAGTAATAAAACTCTTCTAGGAAAATTATTAAATCGGTTAACATTTTTTTTAACTAACTAAATGAGTTCTACGAATTAAACACAAAAACCATTAGTAATCATCAATACATATTCAATAAAACCTAGAATCCAGTGGTTGTGTAATATATTTATAACGAATGCGTTTTATTTCCCTAAATTTACAATAACCTTTTGAGCATTAGAATATAACTTCACTATAATATGTGCATTTTATGAAATGTAAAAGTCTATTTTTAATGCACCGACTGATTACCCATCGTTTCTTATTTCAGTTGTGGTAGCGACCGTAAGAAGACTGATGAAGTCGAGCACGTCGAACGAAAGTGTTTTCAAACTGAAGATCAGAAAAGAATTCAAGGTAGGTTCAAAGATCATTTATCTTACTTTTAGAGATGGAAATAAATTGGACTTCTCTCAGTATCTATTTACGTTTAAGATGGCGACCAACCGAAAGCTTTCGTAAAACTAATAAATTTCACCAAAAGAGAAAAACCGGATTTAATCCACATGATATTATTTAACATGCGAGTACAGAGCCGACACAAAATAAGTCCATTAGGCGTTTCTCCACCCCTCACCCCTGGTCTGTTTACAAATTGTGTAAATTGCAAAACCAACAGTTCTTTTTCCATTATTTTGTATCCACTTAATTAAATTACTTGTAATTTGTGCAAATATTATTTACAGTACCTTCGCTACGGTGTACGTTTGTTTGTAAAGTATGAATTGGAGATACCTACAGTTAAAATAATAACAATAACAATTTTTTTAACAATTATTCTGAATTTGCCGATCATATTTTAGAAACCAATCGCTCTTTTAATATAAATAAAGGTTTAAAAATTTTACATACAAATACAACCAGTATACAATTAGACAAATTTGAAATTGTAGAAATCAGTAAAAGCGTTAATGGTGAATTAAATAAAATTAATAATCAAATACTTAAAAAAAATAATATATATTTACATATATATATATCTTGAATTTATTTTGATTTTAATATTAATAGTGGAAATAATTTATTTTTTAATTTCTAATGCAAATTTGTTATTCAACATTTTATATATTTGTTAAATTAATATTTTTAATTAATTACTTACCTACTGTAATCAATTATTGTTACGTTATACATTATTATTTTTTAGCATTCTATATATTCCTGATGAAGAAAGCATCGCTTTCGAAACATGTGTATATTAATAAAGTGGTGAATATAAAATAATTTTTAATTTATAAATAATAACATATTATGTTCGTGATGAACATGGTCGAACTTTTGTCTTGTAATTGATCTTTCTAGTGTTGCATAACTCGGGTCGTTCGGACATTGTTCTGAAATGGTGCCAGCGCAGTACTTGATGGTTGTGGAGTCATATTCACGATGTAGGATTCACGTACAATAAAAGATATGCTCATATATGTTGTATAAGGTCTTAACCCCTTGACCTTTCACGAAATAAGTCTGGAAACATTTTAAAGTAAAATTTACGAGTCGCAAGACAAATGGTTATAATCATGACATCCTTTGTATTTACAATGGTAATACATAGTTTGTATAAGCTAAGAATACATTTTGTAGTAATAACTTGAAGTTGAAAGCTCGCTAATAATCATGGTCTGGGAAAGTTCTGAACAAGTTCTAAAAACAAAATCTTTAGGGTTTAAATAAAATAATTTCTTAGTGAAATAATTTCCCTCAAGGCCTATATCATCTTTGGGGATGCTGTGTGTAGGGTCTTTTAGAGAATTGGACGGAGTGAACTTGGGTCTTGAAGAGACTCGTGTTGTAGGAGGGAGGAAACACAGACGCCGGTAAATCGTTCCCCAGCCGTAGAAACGACCCGTTCTCATGTGCAATGTCAACCGTTTGCAAATGTTGGGCGCGCGTTTGGCGTGTTTCCCGACTATGCACCGGTGTCGAAGAGATCAATGGCGCTAGTTTCTCAGAGCATCTTCCATTAAAATACCGGTAGAACAAGGACAGTATTCCCACCTGAGGTCTGTGATCCAAAGATTGCAATTCGTTTGTTAAGATAGGCGAATCTATGAAACAGACCGCCCGTTTTTCCACGGGGTCAAGGGTTTTTTTTCAAATATTTTGGGGCTCCCGACCAGAGGTGTCTGCCAAATTCTACAGCCATTGGTCAGCAGTTGTGTACTACTACAGCATCTGCGGGTTCTGTACAGTACGCCCAGCTTCTGAGAGGCTACTTTACTCTGGCTTTGATGGAGCTCCCATACCTGAGCTGATCACTTAGGGTTATACCGAGCATATAGAGGGCTTCTTGGGAAGATTGTTTCCATTAAAGGAGACTAGATTGTCATTTCGATCCCTAATAGTAATATAATTTAGTTCTTAAAAAATATATTTTTTATGGGAACTTTATCTATTTCGTAAATCCCGTAAAAATACTTCACTTTAATATATTATAAGTAGATATTAATCGTCAATCGGCATGAACCAGGATTAAAAAAAAAATACATTTTTTGTCACCGCCAATTTATTTAATATTTAACGGCCAACTTAATATTCAAATCATACCATTTCATTCGAAATGTGGGAGCCTTGTGGGACTAACGTTCAAACTGTTGATTTACTGACTACACTGTATTATTTTTAATTATTTGAGCTGTGATATTCAGGGCATAAGCATAATCACTTAATCCCCTTTCAAATCTCCCCCGCCCTGACTTGACCGTTGTCAACCCTGCCAGACCCTGAACAATGTCACAAGCGATCTTCTTGTACCTACGGCAAAGTACCAGTCGTCCCCTAATGACATAATCGCGAACTGAACTTAGTTATTTTATAATAAGTACAAGTGCTTAAATTAATAACTGAGAAGTGGCGGGTTCGCAAACGGAATATGACAGGCAATAAAGCTCAAGTCCTTCAAGGAAAATATTAAAATACTTTTTTTCTTTTTAATTTTTATATGAATACCCCACAAGAGTCCCAATTGCTACCAACCGTCTGGAGCCAGTGAGACTATGGCATCCCCAATTGGGGAATTTTGTGAGGCTGAATGTATTGGGGAGGGGAAGGAGAAGGCGAAGAGGAAGGTGGGGAAATACCTGGATATTCAGATCTAAAATCACCAAACACGGCTAGAAGCAACAAGCAACGTTTCAATTCCGAATGGTGGTCTTTAACCAGGGCGATACTGAGAATATCCTCCACTCTGGAACGTGTCCAAATATACCATATATTATTTTTTAATGAATTAATTGCGAAACAGTACAAATTAATTAAATAAAATTTTCTTGCGCACGCGGGGATTTGAACCCGCGACCTTCGGATTCGTAGTCGAGAGCCTTACCCCTCGACCATGGAGTTCGTCGAGTTATTATATATGTTAGTATTACGATAATAATTTAGTTTCCTGAAGGATTTAAGCTTTACATCCCCCAAAAAATAATTAATTTCTATATTGTTGCTATTCTTTCGAAAATGTTTAAATTTGCGATGTCTTTGAACTCGTTTTACCTTTTGTTCTGAGACAAATTTTTCAATTGTTTTTTCTTGTCAATCAAGGAAGTTCATTGTAACATTACTAGAATATATAAAAAAAAATTAACTATGTGCCAACACCCTTTATTTTATTTATTACATTATTTTTAATCTTGTCGCGTTATCATTGTATTGTGTACCGATCACGTAACTGTAGAAATACTCGCATCTCCCTAGAAAATAATGCAGGTTCCTTACCCCTCGATATACCCCTCCTATTCAATGGTAACGTTTGAACTATTCACCGAGCACTGTTGTTTTCTGTCGTGTTTTAGAAATACCATAACTTTTGTTTAATAACTAAAGAAATCCAATACATATTTTAATGGTGTTATCTATTATCAAGTAATCTTTTTTGTTTCAATTCTAATTCAAAAATCATTACGACAACAGTTTGATTATTTTTATTGGCACATAAGTGAATTGTTACAAAGCGGTGTTAACACATCGGACATACAATGTACTGGAGTAGCTTTACAAAACAATAGCCTTGTGTAGTTTTATAGCTATTTGATGAACACTAATCTAACAATAAAACAGTAAACCACGTGAGGCACTGGTTGAACGCTTACATAGTATTACAATTAAATGAATAAATTGAAAACGTGATTGGGAGGAACGTTCTTTATAATAAATTCGTAAGATGGCTTTGGGGTTCAATTGCTGTTTTAGTAGTGTAATCACATGAATTGGTAGAGTCAATGCACGGATCGCATAAGACAATCGGGGATGGGATGGTTCACATTTTCCTTGATCAATAGACCAAATCCCAACTTTTTAAAAGAGCAATCTGAGTCACCGATCAGCTAAGTGTTTTGTTAAGTATTAACTTTGTTTGCCTGTTTCCAAGCCTTTTTCATTCTAAATTGTCTATGGAGGTACCTGCCCGCTATAAAATAGTAGCCGCCCACTTTTAAGAAAATATAATAATATCAAAGTAAAAACTTTCAATTTAAAATCAACATAGATGAGTTAATATTGTATCTATTATGAATACATACCATTTGTTTCAAACATAAACTAACATTGTCTACTTCACAAACCCGTGCATTAAAAATATGTTGAAAATTAATTGTTAAACATGACTTCTGATAATGCCGCGAAGCACAATGTTCGTTTCGTACATTTAACGTTTGACGTTTCTCGGTGAGTGAAAAAACAAGACAAAACGTAGCTTATTATTATTTAAATACTTTGGGTTCTCTTCAGCTCTATTTAAAACATACTATTAACATGTTTTGAGATTCGAAAATGGAAATACATATTTGTCATTCGATAATTGAATCGCGTAAAAAAGATCGTAAACTAATAATGACATATGACATTTCGGTAACGTTTGTTCACCCTGTTAACACTTTTTTATAACTAGTTTTCTGCTGAGGCGAACTTTAATCCACAAAAATCGATATCCTAAATTGACCGTAAATTTTTTAGAGAATTTCGTTGGGAAGAGTGTATTTGTGGCAAAATTTCGGCTCAGCCGTTGCTCACTAGGGTTGGGAAGAACGGCCGTAAGTATCCCCCGCGACCCTGAGGTGATTCTCCCACGAAAACAGCGCTATAGAAGTAATTCAATTATTATAATTATACAATTTTTTTTTCGGGTACCAATTTTGAAAGATAATTAAATAATAATTATATACACCCACACACTTACGCATTGGCAACGACAGGGGCTTCATAGTAATGCTAGTGAGGATCTTATAAGCGTGCGTTGTCTCGTATCATTAAAATTGAGGTTTGTAAAGATTTTTATTCATTTTGATGGCATCATTAATGTGACCCTAATAATACATAGGATAAAAATATGTTTTAAAAATAACTATTTGATTTGTTTTTGCTTTCTTATATTTATAAAAGGTGATTAATTAGGTTAGGTTCGTTTTGGTTTTCGGTGTCGTACTTTTACAACGATGTAAAATATGCCGATTCAAGATCACGTGATTTCTAGCTGTTTAAATAAGAAACTGTATTAAAACTAAATAGTTAATAAATATATTGAAAACTTGGCTAGCTGAAAGAAGCTATTTGTATTATGTAAAAAGGAAATATTGTTTTATGTACGATGTATTGTTGTCGTTTATGTTTTAATTTTTTTAAATATTTTTGAGTAAGATTCTTGAGAAAAATTTATGCTCTAAGTTTGTTACATAAATTTTTATTTTGTATATATATATACAAAATAGAAAGATAATTTTGTATATTTATATGTTACAATATATATTATGACCTTAACTGTAAATTTTGGATAAAGTTTTGAGTAACAACCTCCCGTTGGACAAACTACAAAAAAGTAGTTTATCGGCATTGTATTTTTATTTTGTAAAATGTAAATAAAAAAAAACTCGATTCACATCTACCCGCAACGCACGGTGCAGACACGTACAGTGGCAGCCTGTGCCGGTAGATGCTTATGGACCTTACGTGTGTTGAATTATCTAGTCACCATTTGTTTGTATCTTTACACTTATGACATCAATTCCACAGGAACACAATAGTACAAACCGATCTTTAATTTTTCTCTACGAGCTAACTTTTGTTTGTAGGTACGAAAAAAAAACAAGTAATAAATTAAAAAAATTGTAAGTTGTCTTGAATAATAACATATTTATTTGGATATTTATATATAATAATTTATTTGCTTTCAGATGTCCGAAAAGGCGAGAGTTGCTCTGAAAGCTGGACGACTCATAACCGCTAACGAGGAGGAGCTCTGTGGGCGATCATTGCAACTAAATACGACGTACCTCATCACAGGTAACAAACAGCCAAGTTTCAAACCAATCATTTATTGAATATAAAACACATCGACGACATATTCATACATCGATCCATGCACATTCGTTTTTAAGTAGTGTTTTTAATTAATCTGCCTTTGCGGAATATATTGTTATATTACCCGAGGCAAACGATAGAAAAAATCTTAATATTTGAATTTGATTTCAGGAAGAGTCATAAGTCTTCAGGCGCATTTGACTCTGTGCAACTTCGTGGAGCCCTGGAGGGACGTGACACCTCGCCAGAGAAAAGGGTTCAGGATGCTGTACAAGCAGGGGTGTCCTTGCAGGGTAAGCACTTGGTTTTTCTATATTTCGATCATCAGGTTTTATATAAAATGTTCAAAAATCTATGTTAGCTGAGAGTAGTGATTTCGCTTTATCCAAGTTATCCCTTATGTTGTAATCAGTGTTGAAACCTTATGTATGCTTGATATTATCATTATTATTTACTTATTACTTACTTATTACTATTTAATTATTATTACTTACTTTATTACTACTTAATTATTACTATTTACTTATTATTTTACATTTTTTACCCACCTATTATTATTTACTTATTACTATTTACATAATTTTATTTACTTATTAATATTTACTTATTTTTATTCATGCATTATTATTTACTTATTACTATTTATTGATTATTATTTACTTATTATTATTTACATATTATTTACTTATTATTATTTACATATTATTTACTCACTACTTTTTGTTAACAAAAATATGGTCACCGTATAATTGTGGCTAATTGGAACACAGATACTATATAGTCGATAAGTTATTTGTTTACAATGTTACAATCAAATTATTATTGTTGTAATCTATAAATGTACGGCCCAACTTAAAGATTCACTATAGATTTTATAGTTGTTTATTCTGAATAACTTTGGTGATGTTTAAAAAAAATTATAATATATCGTTCTACTAAAATTCTAAGGCCGCTCACCTCAACACAAGACTATCCTACTGAGATGAGTGGCTAATGTTTTTGTTTTTGTTTTTTAAATTAAAGAATAAATAAATATATATTTCATTTTACTGTCTCCTACCCAAACTAGGGGATATTATAGTCTTACTGGATCCGGGCAGTTGGAAATCTTATTTGATCATTCCGTATAAAAAAGTGCGATTTTTAATCATTTTAACAAATTTTCATCAAGAAAGAATTGCCTTGAAAAAATTTTAACGTCATAAATTACAAAATTTATGTTAAAAATTGTGGGCAAATAAGCAACATGAAAAAACTCTGTAATTATAAAAAAATGATTTCAGGTGTAAACATACCAGCTTTTTTACTTCTTGCTTCAAAAACTAGAAGAATAATCAGAGGCAAGAATTTCTGTAGTTGCGAAATTAGTGACGAAACTGCATTTGTAATTATTTCCAAAACAAATAAAATCATTTGCAAACATTTATAAAACGTTAAAAAATAAATTTGAACTTAATTTAAAGTTTTATCACAAATCAGCATTAATACACCAACATGAAAATCAACAATGAAGATAAAAGACATTTCACACAAATCCGAGATATTTCTCTCCTTTACCTTTAAGAAATTACAATACTATACTCGTACACTGATCTAATAATGAAATAGACATTTTTAATGACACAATTAATCAATTTAATAAAAACGTTTTAAGATTAATATCAAACTGGTAATGTTATGGTGCCCTTTATTAAGTATCAAAACAGTGTACCATCAGCACAGGTGACTATAAGGAGTTAGTTTATACACCTGCTTTATCATATGTTTTCGACCTTTCATTCTTATTATTTTTGCGACATAGTGTTTGTTGTTGTTTATTGTATTTTTTTTATTATTATTGCTATGTAACATTCATGTATGTAAGTTTTGGGCATATTACCTGTTTTATGTCAAGGGATCGTTCAATTTGGTTCCATATCTCTGAATTTGGTAAAAAGCTCAATATTAAGTTCTTTGTTAAACAGATCAACCAGTGCCACACGCGCAAGGAATGCGACAGCAAAGCCAAGCACATCTGCAGGTGGGCGCATCCCTTTGACAACCTGGACTGCCACTCCCCTCACGGCATCTGCCTCATCAACAAGGACGGCCTGTGCCATTGGGCGAGGTAACACAACACAACTAAATACTTGCAATAAATATGCTAAAATACTATGCAATCTGATGGTGCAAACTGATGATGCGGTGCTGATTGCTAACTGTATGGAAGATCTACAGTCCCTGGTATCTAGGATGAACGAAGTATGTATGAAGAATGAGCTAATCAGATAATGATGAAAGTCTAAAGTCATGGTGTTTAAAAGAGAGAGTACGAAAACAGTGTACAATATAGTTGTGAATGATGAATTAGGTGAAAGAATGAAAGCAGGTCGATGAGTTTATATATTTCGGAAGTATGTTTACCAGAGATGGAAAGACTGATAGTGATAATAATAATAATAATAAAAATAATTGGATTACTTCTATAGCGCCGTTTTCGTGGGAAAATCACCTCAAGGGCGCTTGAATTTTTTGGGATATTGAAAGAAGGGTGAATGCAGGAAACTCCATTAACGGAGGACTGAACGCGGTTGGCACTAACAAAGAATTGTCCAAATAAGCGACGCTAGCAGTCCACAATGGAGTGCTGATTCCAACCCCGATGTATGGCAGTGAAGCATGTAATTGGCAGAGGAAGGATGAAAGTAGACTGAATGCTGTAGAAATAAGATCTCTGAGACGAATGTGAGTAAAATCGTGTATGATCGTGTGAAAAATGT
>JAHDVE020009234.1:0-22192 GCA_022606495.2 Halesus radiatus | reverse complement strand
TACACTTATGTTAACGTCGGCGAACTCATAAATACAAACCGACTATATGATTCCTGGAACTAGCAATTCAACGTATCGGAATTCGATGAGGATAAAGTCATCGACTACTTTGAATAACACTTTGCCGCAGCATTACGCGAAGGAGGACTCCTCGTCGATTTCCATTCTTCAGGATTCTTCCCAGCAAGATACTTCGACCTCGTCATTCTGTTGCGGTGCGGTACTGAAATGCTATACGATCGATTGCAGAAACGGGGGTATACTGCCGAAAAGATCAAAGAGAATATCGAGTGCGAAATATTGGAAGTCACCAAAGACGAAGTGACTGAATCGTACAGCTAAAATATAATCCTGGAACTTCTGAACCAAGAGGGAGGCGATATGGAGAAAAACATTGATAGCGTTATAGGATGGATACAAAAATACATACATTGACAACATATGCACAATATTTATCAGTTTAACTTTAAACTTTGTGAACTTAATATTTTTTATTAATGTCGACTGTATATTCAGTGTTTATGATAGTAATGAGTCAATCTAGTCTGAATAATAGAAATTCAGATATTTTATTAACATATTTCAGACTAGTAATTTATGGTTTATATATTTTTTCTTATAAACCTTAAATAATATGGGAAGAAATAAAATTTGTGGAATCTCAATGTATTTTTAAGAAATATATAAGTTTTTTTTACATTATGACTTTGAGAACCTTTTAGTTATATAAAATCATAAACTATGATAATAAATAAGATTACCTAGCTAAAAGTAAGCACATTTATTTGTTTTTAAGTAAAAAACAATTGCTTATTCTTATTATAAACATAGTAATTTTCATAACAAAAACAATAATAATTAAACAAAAAAAACACAGATTTATAAACTGATGTACTAAGAAAAGAGAAAAATGGTGCTCATCAAGATAGGTTACCATTAACAGCAACGATAGTAACAATATATTGAAATCGACGTGCCTGTTGTTGAAAATGACAAAGTTGACATTAGCTAGCTCCTAGGCCACCTCACTACCCGAAAACTCCTGCCTGAACGCTCACAGATCTTCTATCAAGATGCAACCCATAACTATTTTGTATTCCTCGGCGAAATAAATCGAAAATTGCTCATTCCTATTCTCTCATTGGTAATCTAAAGTAAAAAAAAAATTCATTAAACCACTCACATTTTTGTTTTTGAAGCTTTCTGATTCGCTATATAAAAAATATCCTTTACATATTTTTTTTTATTGTATCTGCTATGATTTAAAAAAATAGAAAACATACACATATGTAGACATTATAGCTATATATCTCAATGATCTGTGGTATATTATCCTCCAAAAAACACAAAATATGATTTTTACGGTATTTTATTCTTAACATTATTTTTTTATAGATTGCATAAATTTAATCTGTAAAGCTCCAAAGATTTCTGATGAAGCTTTGGCCAACCCCCGTCAATAGCCCCGGAAAAGATCTAAGGAAAGGACCATTAAAAATGTGGTCGACCATGTGAGGGAGTGGAGGCAACTGTACAACACAGGCATCGTCAGGGAAAACTCGTTTTCCAAAATGACTCTTGAGGAAGCAGCTAAGTTCATAGGTATTTCCCGAAAGTCACTGTAAGACTACTTTAAGCAGGTGAAGAACGCAGTAAAATATAAATTCGATTTTTCTAAGCACAAATATGATCGCATTGGAGTCCTGAGAAACTTCAATAGGAATATACTGAATGAAATCTCGAAGGAACACAAGTACTAGTAAAGTGCAAAGGAATAAAGCGACTAGGCGATGTTCAGCCGTATAATCAAGTCAATGGGAGAGAGGATGGAAGAGGAGATCTATTACGATGATTATTAGGACATCGGGAAATATCTAGTCAGCAGCATCGAGAATATAAATAATAAAGTTATTATCTCCGATTCTGACTCTTTCTAATCTGAAGAATGATGATTATTATTTTTTCGTTGGAGTTTTGATGGAAATAAAATATTTCCCAATCGAATCCCAAAAAATATTAAAACAAAAAAGAGTTAATATTGGTATTTTAACATTCATTATTTTTATAAATCTTACTATATTTAATTCATTATATATTGGTATATTTCATTTTTATAGAAAGGGAATAAGTTGTAACACATAATATATGCCTCATTAAAAAAAAACAAATAAATCGAATGTATATCATCTAAAATAATATAAAAATGAAGTTATATATATATAGTTTTTTTCAAAGTTTTTTAGCCTTCGCGTTGAGAAAGTCAAGCCAATAAGAATTTTTCATATATTTTTCTATTCTTACCACGTGGCGCTAATTGTACAGTCTCATTCGATCAAGAAATTATTGGAACTGTGATTTTTGGCTGTTGATGGACTCGGCTCCAGTTTTGAGATTTTTTGAATTTTTCTCCTACTCATAAGTCTTATCAAACTTAATTAGCCCTTCCAGAGAACTCGTTTTTAGGATGGTAAATACCAGAATATTGGCGAGGCGGAAGTATTTCGAAGTACAATTTAGATCCTGGATCATCCTCAGTAGACGATTGGAGTCGATTTGAAGAAACCCTTCAACGAGACTGTCGATTTCTTCAGTGTTCGAATGTTGTCGGTATCCCTATACCACTTATTCACCAGTGATTTCATCGTCCTGAATCGTTACTAATTCTTGCTCATTGTACCCACTAACGATTCTTTGAAGAGCATGGATGCACATTTCTTTGAGATTCGCCTCGAAGGCCAGTTTGGCAGCCTCCACGAAGTGTCTTTCCGTAAAAAGGCGATCGAATACCAGTTTCTTCTGCTCTCCCAGTTCTGATTATCTCATTTTACTTTAGTTATTTTTTTAAGTCGAATCAAGCCAGATAATTAGTTTTGAATCGTTGGCTCCTGTGGCAATCAGCACATTGCCATTATGATCTGTTGCGCTAATGTCAAGAGCCCAGATCTTGCCTTCATGTTTATCGAATGTCACATTCGTCATCTTTCTGATGTCCCAGACGGTGATGATACCGTCTGTCGAACCAGTAACGACTTGGTTATGGAAG
Organism: Halesus radiatus; assembly: GCA_022606495.2. Lineage (NCBI taxonomy): Eukaryota > Metazoa > Arthropoda > Insecta > Trichoptera > Limnephilidae > Halesus > Halesus radiatus. The sequence goes on along the minus strand of JAHDVE020009234.1, from coordinate 19,149 downwards.
AGCCAGCTCACTCTCAGCAGTCCTTGACCGCCAGTCGTCCCGCCCATCGTCGATACACAACTTCCAGTGACAAGGTTCCAGATCTTCACCACCCCATCAGCCGATACCGAGGCTAGTATCTTTTCCAATTTATTGAATGATGTGTCCCAAATACTTCTTTTATGTCCTTTTAGAATCATCTTGCAGCTCAAATTCTTTGTTTCCCAAAGTTTAATCGTTCGATCTTGAGAACATGTGGCGATAAGGCTCTCATCGTGGTTCAACCTAACTGAGTTTATTAGTTTTTAATGAGCCACCACTGTGAAGAGCGATGTCTTGATAGTGACCTATTCTGAAACTGGAAATGGCCAGATCTTTACAGTTTTGTCTTCGGCGACCGAAATGATAACTTTAGAACTCAATCCCAAAGCAACTCCAGTCACATCCTCCGAATGGCCTTTATAATTAGCAATAGCTATCACTTTATTTTGTGCTCCAATTTTCCAAAGCTTTACCGTTTTATCCTTAGCTCCAGTGACGATGTACGGATGCACATAATCCACGCTCATGATGATGTCCTTATGTCCTGACACCAAATGGGCTTCCCCACTCCCAATCTCAATAATTTTGAGAAATGAGCTGTTGGTTGCAACAACCATGAGTTATCGCTTGGGGTCGAAGTCTCCTTCCTTCGTTCCTTTGGAAAACTTTAAATCGGTGATCTCATCATTATACCCAAGAATAGTCCTTTCTAGAACAAGCTATTTGGAATAGTCAATCACAAAAATATTTTGTTCAAGAGAAACAAGGATTATTTTATCTTTCAGCACCAGTATTTTAACGATGACTCCCACACTAAGGTCTTTGAGCTCGGTTACTGCGAAATTAGGGTCGTTCAGGTCCATAATACTGAGCGGAAGGTTCTCACCCGAAAATAGCAGCACCAAAGAGGATGTTTTATTAGGTTTTTGAATTTCTGTAACCAACATGCAATCAATAAAATTGGCTGCTGGGATGCATGACTGCTCTTGGAGGGTTTTGTAATCGAAGACTTTAATTTGCGTATCGCAGCAGACGATATTTGTACCTTTTCTTGTGAGATTGAATGCACTTCCGGTGTTTTTATTAACATTAACAATCTTTCCCAGAGCAACATCATAAATAACTAAATTTTTTTACTCATCGAGAGACACGAGCTGCAATCGATTCGGATCGGGATGCCATTCAATCTTTTTGACGCTGAATTTGTGCTCAGTGTGGTGGCTATGAGTCTCTTTCCAGAGGGCGACAGAGTATATTTTGATAGTATTATTGATGCATCCCAAAGCCAATTGTTTGTCGTTTGGTGAAAAAGCCATATCGATCACAAAGTGTGGAAATTTAATAGTAGACGACACAGTGCCTGTCGATAGATCCACGTATCTAAGTAGGCCGTTGTTTGTATATGTGGAGATGTGGGTTGCTGCCTTGTTCACACAGAAATTAACGATCTCTTCACCAGAATGCTCGATAGATTGAGTCTTGTTTGTGGAGGGGTCGAATATTTTAATATTTCCATCGCACGAGCAAAACAGTCGATTTCCGTCAGAGACAATTCTTCCGCCTGTATATAAGGGCTACTGAGTCCAGAGAGGCTCGATTGAGTTAACGAGATAAGAATATCGTTTTGGTCTGTCATTTTTCTTAGGCTAGAGCTGAGAATCCTTTTCGACTTATTAGCGTTATGGCGATGCTTAGTCCTTGGTGTCTTTTCTCAAATTTGAGTTTTTTGAGATAGGCTTCGTTCTTTTAATGGATTTCATTTTTTTTACAGATCTGATCTTTTTGTATTATATTTCAACAATGTTTTTGGATTCTTATTATTATAATTATCGACTACTTTTTTTTTGTATTTATCTTTTTTTTCAACTTTTAACATCTTATTAAACGGAGTGAAACCATACTATATATAATAGTTAATGATTTAATATTTGTGTTTTATTTATACCTTATCCATTGTTTTTTAATAAAAGGGATATATACATAATTCATATGACTAAGTTTTTCCTCTAGCCACGACGACCCAACTCAATGAAACCTAAAGCCAAAACTGAACACCGCATTCAGGATTACAGAATTATTGCCTACAGAAAATTGATGGAGTGTGCCAAGAAACATAAATTGTTTACGATCCAGAAGATTATCAAATAGCTCAAAAAATAGGGACCCGAGAGTGATAAACTGCAAAAGCTTGAATCGCACCTCAAGGAACTGAAAGCTGTTGATGCGAAGTTCTTAAAGCATATTGTCTATTATCTGTTAAAGAATGAACTAGCCTTCGATTTGGAAAAAGTTGACCATTTTTTTGGATAAAAGCTGGCCATAGAAAAGGAACAGTACTAGAAAATTGAGTTATAGAAGGCGATATAGGGAAGTATGAGTTGTAGGTTTATCCACGGTTTAATTAACAGTAAGCCATATAAATAATCGATGCAGAACATAGACAGTTTGGTTTCCAGAGTGGATAAGAAAAAGCTAGTCACTAAAATCAAGAAGGAGAAGAAGAAAAGTAAAGTCAGGGCCAAATAAACATAAGGCTAATAATAATAAGTGAAAAATAAGCAGACAAGCATTATAGAGGAAGGAGTAAAAGAAGCAATCTCTTAATAATAATAATAGTAACAACAATCAAAGGAATTAAGTTCCAAAGAAATACCATCAAAGACTGCGAATTTTAAGAAAAGATAGAGACCAGATGTTGCATAAAAAATAGTGAGACCATTGCAACTAACACGATATGATCAGGTGAAAGCAAAAACTAGAACGATATTCAAGAAGTCAGGCAGAAACAAAATCATATCCAAACAGAGTGACTGGAAAAGTAAGGTTGAAGAAGAAGATCAATCTCGGACGGAAAAAAAGAAATAGAATCCTTTCTTAAGCAAGAATCAATCAACCCATCCCTCCTGGGAAGCTAAGTTACAGAATGGGAAACTCCCTGAATTCAAGGGGAAGAGAACGATTCTCTGAAGCTAAATTGTATTTAACTTAGAATCAACAAAAATATACATATTATTTTTCTTAATGCTAATTTATCATTGAATTAAGATTTTATAAAAGTAGATTATAAATAAAAGAAACAAATTTATATTTATGGTTTCATTACATAAAAAATATTATTATTATTATTTTTCGATATTGATATTATCATCACAAGTAATTAAATTTCATTTTTCTTAACAAGATAAAGATAGATATAAATTATTTTATTTTATTACTATAATATACATATCATATGGCTGTCACAATCAGATGCCGACGCAGACTTGTTAACAAGCTTCTCTACAGAAGAGAAATCCTTCTTGATGTCTTCCATTAAGGTAAGGCAAACGTCTCCCAGAAAGACCTCAGAGAGCTTGTCGCCCTCAAGTTCAAGGCTGATGCCAGGAATGTGGTCCTCTTCGGATTCAGAAGTGCTTTCGGAGGAAGCAGGTCGACTGGGTACGTGCTCATCTACGACAATCCTCAGTACCTTCTCAAATACGAACCCAACTACAGGTTGAGGCGATCTGAGATTCTCGGCAAGAGAAATCCCACAAGAAAGACCGAGAAAGAGTTGAAGCGAAAGATCAAGAGGACCAGAGGTGCTGAGAAAAGAAAGATCTTAGCCCAAAGAAAAGGATAGACGAAGGCAGACGTAAGAAAGGCAAAAGAGGAATATCTCAAGAAAATCATTGGTTGAGCCATATTTTTTTCGATTTGCATAATGAACAGCATTGTCTTATTTAATATCACCCCTTCAACATTTATAATAATAATTAGAATGTGTTAATATTTAAGACAGAAGTTGTAGCGACAACAGGAATCCTAAATCCGATATCCTTTAATAAGTTATAAAACCATTTTTACAGCTTCTTTCCGTATTGCCGACACGAATTCGATATTTAAGAGTCTTTAATAAAAATCAGATATTCCTTAAATCCTTTTAACCAATAACACTTTTAATAATCATTTTATAATAATAAAACAAAAAAACAATAGTTAGTTAACATAGATATAATGTGGAAAATAAGGTTTTTTGTTTTTTTTGCTATTATATTAATTAAGCTGCAAGGCAATTACCGAAAACAACCTTTGAGACACACAAAGATACACATACATATATATTTGAAATTATATTAAATCAGTCCAGCCCATAAATTCCATCTAGATTATTATTAGCCACAGCCAAAACATGAATCCGCAGTTGATCTTCTGACGGATACATCGGAATTTCGAGTCTATTGAAGCAGGTATGTGCTTTCGGATAAGGGTTGGTTTTCGAATAGGGAACAGATTCAATTAAGAATTTTGCATAATTTCCTCGATTGCTTTCTAGCTTTCTAAAAATTAAAAATATCATATTAAATAAATAAATACAAATATTAATATTGTTGTTTATTTGGATGACAGAACGTTATACTTAAAGCCAAAGACAGGGATTCTTGAGGAACCCGTACAGAAATGTAAAAATCTTCCTAACTTTTCCTGGTCGAAGCCTTCCACTGCTTTCCAGAACCACTTAATGATCTGGTGGCCTTTGTAATATTGGCCTTTATACTCGGTGTTTTACTTCCAGTCAACAACATCGACAAATGGCAACCCGTACAGTATCATTTAAAATTCGTGGACATCGAAAATCGAGAGTAGTTTTTTGGGAACTATCTTATACAAAGAATCCTGGATGCATTGGATGTGGTTACTTATGCTTTTCGTTGTATAATAGTTCAAACTAAAAAAAATACAGACAAATTTAAAAAAATATTTCATATAGTATATTTTATTTTTTTGTTTCTTAGTACCTTAAAGTAATAAATGACATTTTGTTTGATTCGTCAACCTCAACTTTGTCTCCTTCGGGTAAAAGCATGATTTACTCGAGAGTCTTATCTTCAAGGTTTTATTTGTATATGCAAAATGTCTGTCCGAACGGTTCAATCTTATTATTAATCAAGTAATTCCAGCTTTTGTATAGTTCTCTATCAAACCCATAGATATCACTCATCACAACCTTTTGCGAACAGAGCTGTCTGATAAGGCTTCGATCCAAATAACATGTCAGCGGAACGCGTTAGAAAATAGCTTTCCCGACAATTGTACCAAAGAGACCAAACAGATTTTCAGCGAATTCTGCATCCAAGTCTTTGTCTCCTTTTATTTTATACATAACTTCGTCGGTGTTGGCGATGGTGAATATGCCTGTGCTGTCATCGAACATCTCTTTGATGGCCATATGCATCCATTCGCGAAGGAGCCCTCCTGCGTCGTTGACTTTATCGTTTTGGAAATCGATTTTGAGTTATTTGTGCATGTTGATTTTAGGGAGTCCCAAAAGACTCGTGAAAAGAACATTGTCTTTTTATATTCTAAGGTGGTCGGATCCATTTTGCCAGTGAATTCTGAGCCTTTCAAGACGTGCTCTAAACCAGATGAGCTTCTCTTGGAATGGTCGCTTGGAGATTTCTTCAGATTCTAGGTTCATAATAGTCTGTGGAATGGTACTTTTGACTTAGACTTTGTGCCATTCAAATTTAGTGCGTTATTGGTTTATTGGTATCTAGATACAATAAGAAATATATTGAAAAATTGTAAATATATGATTTATATAATGTTATATACAAGTGTTTATATATATAAGTATATATTGTGGGATTATGAATATAATGAGTGATTACCTTTTAGTACATGATATCGCCACCTTGCACTGCAGAAGTTTAATTTACAACTAATGGAGGTATGACAGGGGGTTGAGGCTGTTCGAGACATGATTCAATATGATTGTTATACTGGCCATCAACTTGAATTTATAAAAGCAATGTTTTTATTGTGTTTTTTTTAATGTACATTATTATTTAAATAATTACCATTTCATAAGTAGTGTTTTGGTCAAAGTTCATGCCGCATTTCATGCAAGTCGAGGGTTTCCCGATGCGAGTATTGGCAGTCTGCGAACGATATCTGATTCCGTTGATTTCTTTGCTGATAGCCTTCCCCATTATTGTGTATTAATATTTATCGATTGATATAAATATATATATATATATTTTTGATGTGACACCTTGATCCCTTTTTTATATATATATAATAATCATAATCATAATAAGAAATAATAAGATGTTCTAATGATTCGAAGGATGATATTAGTAATATTTATAATTATAATTATTGAAGTATGCATTTTGATCTCAACCAGCTTTTTTATCTTTTTAAACTTTTTTTGTTTTTTCTTATGGCATGTCTTTTATTCGACTATCTAAATCCTAAAATATTTGAGACATAAATTATCTAAATTGTATATAAAAAAAACAATTTAGATATTGTCTAGTGTATAACTAACTATTTAATTATAATTGAAAATTATATCCAAATATTATTATTATTATCAGATAATACAGTATCTTTTTTTCATTTATATCACTTTATAAACAAACAAAAACACATAATATATATCCAACATGTAAGGAGATCACAATTAAGAAGAAGTCCACGAAGTTCACTTAGAGCAGAATTAAGACACTAAGGAAGTTATTCAGAACTCCGTCGCAGTCACTCTATCAGACGAACCGGTTCAGCCCACTACTTATCCAGAGCTGAAATCTGAAATCACTCTTTCGACTGAGCACCCTCAATAGGAGACGAATGCCGTGGAACAAGATCCTAAGCTAAATACAGCCCTAGGCAACGCTGTCAAGCTGGCTGACTTTGCAACTGATGTTTTGACATTTAATGGAGATAATACCATTCATTAAAAGGTATATTATTTCGCACATAAATTATTATTGAAACAAACAAACATAAATCTACATGGATGCATATGTTATTTCTCACATTTTTCTTATTTCTTTTTTAGATTACTATTTATATTACTGGAAGTGTCCAAAAAGGTGCGAACATTTCGAAATTCACTGCCTATAACATCATCGGGGAGGATGAGCGAGGCAAGTTTCAGGCATGTCGTAGATATAGTGAGTTTGACACTATCAGAAATGCGTTGGTTGAGAGGTGGCCAGGCTGTTTTATTCCAGTCCTGCCTGACAAAACAATGATAAAAAACTCGCTGCAGGTTGTGCACGAACGGGAGCGACTTCTGGAAAACTTCCTGAAATGCGTGGCATACACATCCCAAATTTATTATAGCGAATAATTTCAGCTTTTTCTTCGATCAGCCGAAGTTGACATCAACAATGTAAAGTTTTTCTCCAATGAATAAAAAGCCTCATTGGATTTTATTATTATTTATTTAGACATTAGAGAAGTTGCCGAAACCAACATTGGAGTAAATCATCAATCGATATAAATAAGTATTTTCCTAACTCGGAGGGGTATGCATATACCTAAATATAACAATAACTATTTATGTGTATTTATATTTCTTGTATAAAATATAGAAATAAATTGGAAGTTAAGCATCAATAAAAATATCGTCATTCAAAACATCCCTCAGGAAGGTACAGCAGCGGCTGCCAGACATGGAGAGTGCAGCTCAAGCTATGGCGGAGAGCAAAGATATTCTTAATTAAAAACTTCCTTCCCTATTCCACCTGCTCAACCGATACGAAAAGAACACCATTGCTGAATTTTCGGAGGGCAGACAAGAAAGTCTCGTCTACCTGAAATAGCAGAACAAGGAGGAATTCATCAAGCACGACTAACTACTCAAAACTTGCATCAAAGCCAACCCCTTTTGGCTGTTCAGCGACCTCATCAAATTGGAACTCAAGGATAGCCAGAGCTTCCTCGAGACTGTAAACATCGTCGATATTTTCAGCGAGAAGCGGTTAGACTGTTAAAACCAGATTCGCAGCTACGAGCAAGAGATCGAGGAGCTGACTCTCGGCAGGTCAACCATGAGTTCTATGACCACGAGAAAGCCAAAAGAGTAGGTGCGCAAGATCGTCGAGGAGAAGAACAAAAAATGCATTATCGAGAAGCACCATTATATGGAGTTAGCAGATATGGTGGTTGCGTTGCTGGCATATATGCAAATCGACAATTACAAGGTACACAAATATAAATATTAGTATTCCTATCGATGTTTGTAAATGTATGTGCGATATATATAGAATATTAAGAAGAGATTCTATACGAGTATCCTGAAGAAGTTTGCAGGTTTCGAAGGACATGTGGTACTGACTCTGAGCCAGCTGTGGGACCAGCTCGAAGTCGTCACCCAAGGCAATCTCAACAAACTGTAGCCTCAAAACAATCTCTAGCAGGAAACGGTGGCTACGAAAGTCTAAGTTCAAGCATGATAGATGAAATGATATAAATATTTATAAATGTGTATTGTGTCACAACAACAAAAAACTATCAAAAGGAAGGAATATTTAAAAAAATAATTGAGTGGATAATGCTAACATATTCTATTAGTGTACGATAATAAAATCACATTATATAAATGTTGGAATGTATGTAGGATAAGCATCATGGTTTTTGTTTGAGCTAATCCCACAGTGATTTCATGTCGGCACAAATATTGCCTTGCAGTAGCGCGAAAATACTAAATTGATTTCTAAGCTTTGATGCCAGTTCTTTAAACATGCGTTCTGTCTCCTCGGCTGTCTTCCCATTTATGTACGCACATTGGTATTTGAGAACTCTGTGATAAATTAATATTTATTTTTGAAATAATAAACTATTTTTTACACTCGAATATATTCTTTTTATTAATTATTACGTCGGGTGTTTGCTTGGTAGCTAGATTGCCACTTTATACTCTTCCAACTTTTTGGACGTGTAGCTGTCTCCTGTGTCTTTATCCCCTCTTCTGTCAGCCATATCGAATATTGCATCCCTGATCTTTAGGATCTAGCGAATCGTCCCTACGTTTTACTTCTCAAACTTGAACCTCGGCTTGATCTCGCTTTCGATCACTCGAGACTGTGCCTTTAATGAATTGCTCCACTCTTTGTTAGCTTAGATGATGTACTTATAGCTCATCTACAAGGGCTCGAACGTGTTGCATGCTACACTCGAGTTGAAAGTCTTTGTGCTTGTTTCCAGTTCGTTAAATACATCGCTCAGATCCGAAAGAGTCCGAGCACAAACAAGAAGGTTCGCCGTCAGCTGATCGTAAAGCTGTCGCGCTTTCTGGAAGTAGACTTCAGTGCTCCCGACGTAACCCTCAATCTTAGAGTTGTAGTCGAGCTGCTTGGCTGTCGAGACGATTTCGACCTGTCCAGAAATGGTGGTCATGTTTTCTATGGATTTTATGCGTTCTGATTTTTCGGATTCCTAATATATTTGTATATATTTTTTTATTTAAACTTTTTTCATTTTTTTTAGTTGTAGGAGATGGCTATGTACTTACTTTGAATTTCTTCTTCAGATGATCCAGATCTTTCAGGGTTAGGAACTCTTCTATTAGTCTACAATTTTGAAAATCAGCGAACATCAAAAGATCATTCAGAAAGCATTAAAGAAAGAATTTCTGTCTTTTTAGGACTTCAGGTTAGGTCTCTGACAATCGACTATTCTTTTCCAAGTGCGGGAGTCTGAGGGTTGGGTATGTTTTCCTTAGCAATGTCCTCAGAGTTTCAAAATCTTTGTATCTCCTTTTGACTTCAATATTGATAGGGTTTGATTTAACATGGTATAGAACGTAGTCTGGGACGAACATGTTTGTTGACACAATTTAATGGTTTACAATGCTGACCTCAATTTTAGAATTTACGAGTAGAGAACGGGAGATGACTTTTCGGCAAGGGATCTTTTCGATAATCTATCCTGATGGCTTCTTAGGGGCGGATGGGACCTGTGGAACTTGTGGAACAGGCGGAATCTCCTCTTTTTTGGTTTGGGGAATTTGAGATAAAGAAGAAGATTGTTGCAAAGTGGGCGGTTTAGTTTCTAATTTTGTTGGTTGGTTGACAGTGGCAGTGTTATTTTTTTGGGTGTTGGTATTATTGGTTTGGACTGCTAACTTTGGCTGGCTGCTATTTATCAGATGTGCTGCCACTTGATTTGGAACTTTAATTTTTTGACCTGCACTGCTCGCAACAGTTGATTGTGGTACTGGAACCGGGATTATACTTGCTTCTTTGAGCTTCATATTTTTGAACATATCGCCCTGAGCTACGCTTGGTCCTTTGAACTGTGTTGTGGTTGCTGGGGCCACTACACTTTTCGTTTCTGGACTCGAAGAAAGAGATTGCGTTGCCTTCGCTGCAATAGAAGATCCCATAAAAGCAGTACTCAGAAAATCGAGATCTAGAGAATTGAGATTGGTGGGCTTAACCTCCTGGATATCGAAGTTGAAGTCGATCGCTTTGTTATTCTAGTTACTATTGGTATTGATTGGTGCGGGGACAGTCCAAATAGAGTTAGAATTTTGGGAGAAAGAATTGGGTTTAACTTTAAATGGATCATCAAAGGTCGCGGCAGGTCCTTTTTCACCTCTATTATCTAGGTTATTATTAGCAGTGCCATTGCTATTTTGATTACCCTCTATCTTGCAAGCCTCGAATTCATCGTCTTCGGCTGACTGTTGGTTGAGCTGGGCTGCTCGTTCCTAATTCTTGAACTTCAAGAAGGCCGAAACTAACTAGAACAAACAATAAAAGCGGTAAATGAATGCATTTGGGAAATATTTATTATGTGGATATATAAGGGTAATATCTATTATTATTATTTTGGGTGACTTACATCAACAAGTTCTTTGAAAAACCAGCCATCGATATCAACGTTGCCTTTGACCTCCAAGCAGTACTCAGTGAATTCTTCGGGATCGTATTCTTTATCAATGATTTACTAGCGCAGGTATTGTTGTTTTTGGTTTCTGAGTTATTATAAGGACGCCATATTGTTTTTTATTTTTTGTCAAATTTACATATACTGATTTATCTCTAGCTATTTTTTGTTATGTGAATTATGTTTCCTTTGTTTTTATTAAAAATATAATAGTATCGTTTATCCTTATATATGTATATGAAGTATTTTAATTTTAAATCTCCTAAGTAATTCAATATATTTTTTAACAAAATATGTTTATCTATTTTATTTTCATTATTATTAACTCAGAGTCAAGTTGATCGAATCATTGCTATTTATCACTTGACATATGCGTGGCTTCCTATTGAAGAACAATAATGCGTTCATAATACTAATTTTCACAAAACTTCCAAAAATACTAATTTTTTTCTTCCCATAATTGTTCTATTAACCGAACGGTCAGGGGGTATGCTCCAAAAATCAAAGAATTCCTTTTTTATGTATTTCGTAATCCAAGTTACGTTGAAGCAATTTGGTTTCAAGAAATTTCCATATCTTTTTTGAAAATATCTAATCAATAAAAATAAATAAAAATTAGATTGAATTATTACAATATAATTACTCTGATAGGCAAAAAATTAGGTGAGAAGAAAAGGATAAAATCAAATTCCAAGAAAAAGATGATGTGCTAACCAGTTCGAAAGACTAAGTGCACTTTTTGAAAGGAAACCGTGGACATTAATAATCCAACAAATATTTAGCCTAACGTGTTTAAACTCCAAAAAATATTTACTGTTAATCATAAATGCAAATAGATTCTTTAGATTTCAATGCGAAGATCATTTACAAAATACTAGGAAACATTGACCAAGATTTATTCTATTCTTAATGATTGATTTAACTTTGGTTTTAACTCTCTTCATCTATTGATGATACTTTATTTTTGCAATTTGATAATTTATTCAGAACCTGAGAAAATAAATAGATGAACGAAAGATAGGCAGATAGAGATGGATCAAATAAGATTTGTATAATAAAAAATTTGACTTTTTTTGAAAAGACAGTATTTTTAAGATTTATTAACATTACTGATTTAACAGCTAACTTCAATATAAATATTACAATAGATCTATGATATTTATATATAAAATTCATACTAAAGAATTATTGATATTTAATAATATAATCATTGTCAACTCAAAAAATACACAACTTTCCTAATCCATACAAAAATCCATATAACATTAAAAAATATTATATTTGTATAAATCTTTATAATAATAATAAAAACTATTCGTCCAAAAATAAATCTAAACAATGTCGATCCAAGGAATTCGCCGCATTCGAGACTCCAAGCAGCCATCTAACTAAATATACCCACTGCGGTTCGGAACGCCTTTGAGTCTTGTTAAAAAACCCAAAATCACCAGCTAGGTACCCACTCATTCATTTTTTTTTTATTCATGACAAAAATAAAATAAAAAATTATATAAAAAAAAGTATGAACTTCTTATTTTTAATGCTGAATACTAAATAATTAAATGTTTAAATATGTTTCCCAGATGAAAGACAAACATGATTTATTGAAAAACTTTAGCCAGACTCCATCCACAACGGACCGTAGTCACCGCAAGACTGGGAGTGTTGGTTTTACTTCGAAGGACAATAAGGACTATTTCGAGCTCATGAGTTCTGAATTGTAAGAAATAACCCTTTAATAATTATGAAACCCATAACTTACATTAGTTAATAAAAGACGAAATGGCATTTTATCTGGCTATAAATATATATAAATAGATATTCATATAAATAGATATACATATGTATTTATAACGAATTATATTTTATTCAACTTTTAATGCTGTGTGGATGTTTTTTCAGCATCGGGAAAAAATCTAACTCACCACATATCTGTATTTTATTTATTATTACTATTCGTAAATAACTTGAAGTTTAATTTTATTTAACCATACAAACAAAATGCTGAACCGTTAATCAATATTATTTTTAGACAACTTGACATTCCAATACATACACTGAAGAAAAAAGAGCGAATTTTTTATCCCAGTACTATCGCCTCTAGACACCAGCAGCGCGAATCTCCTTATCCAGAACGAGCAGCCTCCAGACTCGAAGTCGATCAAATAGAGAAACGAAACCTCTCCAACTACCCACCGGCCATATCCAAAAACAACTACCAACTCGAATATGTCGTAGGGAAGGGCGGGTTCGGAAAGGTCTGGAGGGTCAAAGAAAAAAAGACTGGTCGAGTTTTCGCTATGAAGGAAATGTTAAAAATCAAGATTATCAATAAAAAGTCTGTGAATTCTGTAATGAATGAAAAACAGCTCCTCGAAAGACTCAACCACAACTTTCTAGTCAATATGAGCTGCGCCTTCCAAGACAAATAAAATCTGTATTTAATTATGGACTACGTAAATGGAGGTGATCTCAGATATCACATCGGAAATCGCAGAAGATTTAGCGAAGCGGAATCCAAGTTTTTCATTGCATCCATTATCGTGGCTCTGCAGTATTTGCATGCTAACAATATTATTCACCGTGATTTGAAGCCAGAAAATCTAGTGTTCGACGACCAAGGGTATTTAAGGATCACTGATCTCGGCGTCTCAAGAGAGTGGAGAATAAACAACGCTTCAGATACGAGTGGAACACCAGGATATATGGCACCCGAGGTCATTTGTAAAACCGACCACTCATTTGTTGCTGATTTCTTCGCAGTCGGAGTCATGGCCTATTAGTTTATGCTTGGAAAGGTAACATTTAAAAAAGTAATATAGTTATTAATAATAAATTACTTTACTTTTTACAGAGACCATACGTTGGGAAAAACAGGAAATAAATTAGAGACCAAATCCTGGCAAAGCAGGCCAAGATCGACACTCCGCCTCCAGGCTGGACCATAGAGGCAATAGATTTTGTCAACAAACTTTTGCAACGTAGACCACAAGGTCGATTGGGCAGCACCGGTATTTCAGAGTTGAAGAATCATCCGTGGTTCAACTGCTTCGATTGGAACGGTCTCCAAAAGAAAACACTGAGATCTCCGTACAAGCCACTTGTAAAAAAAATAATTCAAATAATTCCATTATTATTTTTTGTTACTTTTTTTTTTATATAATTTCATTTATAAATTTAGAGCATAGAAGAAGACTATGAAAACTACAAATAATGCATCTCAGAAGATACGATTGTGGAAGATGAGATGGAATCTAAACTGCTCCTCCGCAATCCAGAAACTCAGAAGCTCTTCGAAGGTTACGAATACGATAAGACAGCTCGCAATGAGAATATCGAAGCTGCTAATAATTCCTCTCGTAACAAGCACTCCCAGTATAATTCCGAGCCTAGTAACATGAATCTGACGAATTCTTACGCCAGGGACACGCAGACAGAGTTCAATAACTTCATGAGGCAGAAGAAGGATAACACTGCATAAAATATTTATAACGGTAGGCTTGGAGGAGGGAAGTGACCTCTTAGTTTTTAAAAAGAATAATCGAATGTAAAGGGAATGTGAGTTTTTTGATAAACGCAACACACTTATTTTTCATCCTATTATTTTCATCTAATAATTGTATTATATTGAATATTTAATGTTAACTTTTTAAATATTAATTTATTTTGTCAATCTATCTATCACTTTGATCTTTAAAAAAAAAAAAAAGTTACAAATCTTAAGTAGTTGGAATATCATTTAATTTTTAATAACACAATTGAATTATTTTTTATAAAAAATATACCTCGGTTTCTATCGGATGTTATTTTTTAACTATAAATTTGTCTATTTTCCTCGCTAACAATATTATCTATTAAAAAAGTACCCATTGATAATATGTAAATATTGAATTAAATTAGGACTGTTTAATTTTGACAATTTAATTGATAATTAAAAAAAAATAGATTATTTTCATTTTTAAAAATTATCTGATCTATACCGGTGCTCTTAAATCTTTTATATTTACTTTTTATCTATTTATCATATCAAATATTGGCCAATTCTTTCTATTTATAATTACCTATAGAATAAAAATCGAATACTAATATTTTTGTTTATTGAAAATACGATGTTTTAATTACGAATCACTAAAGTAAAGGAAAACAAAGTCATTTCTGGATTGTTCTTAAAGATCCGGTTCAAAGATCTTATAGTAAAAAACATTTAATAAAATACCGAAGTCATTATTTAATTTGGCATATCCGAATATTTTACCAATATGCATTGAGAATGATAAGAGATGGTCAATGTCTTTTTAATAATATTCAAAAATTCAGATTCGAGGTCGTACATCGTACCAACGAGGGTTAAGTAATTAATTTAATATAAAACAACATATAAACAATATGTTTAAATTGATTAGATACATAAAATATACATGTGCTATCGATCAAATATGATTTGGAAATGGTTGATCATGCACATCCCAGTCTGAGTTATTGTGGGTTTTTCCCTCGATGCTGATGGAAGCCGAATGGTAATATAGATACAAATTAATTTTGATCATAACTCATATACATTTGTCTCTCTTGTTTTTATTTATTTTAAAATGTTAAACAATAAAAAAATATGTACATATAAATAAATAGAATAAATCACATAATAATATAAATAGTAATCCATAATTAATTTTTTGTGGATAATATCAAAGAATTCATGAACTAAACTTGTTATTCTCTGGAGTTTCAGTCCAAGAACGAAAGCTATCTGGATTCTATATTGCTTTGATCATAACAGGAAGATACTTATAGATCTTATCCTGATATTTCGAAACCATACTTTAAATCATTAACTTGAGTTTCCCAGTGTTGACATACTCTTCGAGTATATTTTTCCGGAATTCCTCTACTCCCAGTACAGTTCTAATCCGGATAAACCCGACAGAAGGTGACTTGAATAGTTTGTTTAGTTTCACCACTGTTTCAGAGGATAATTTATGACTTTTTTGTAAAGATTTTTTGATACTTCTCAGCTTGGAGAAGTAATATTTCGGAATATTTTTCAGCTACGATGCTGTCTTGGGTGTTTTCGCCTTTTTAGCTCTTTTCTTGAGTGTTTTAGTGATATGCGCTCTCTTTCTTGGTTTGCCAATTACTTAGGTTATTCCATCTTTGAGATGAGGGGCTGGATCATTCTTTCTACAGCTTCTATTAGAACATGACTAGACATCAGGCTAAGCTATGTTACTTTGCCCACCAATACTATTTGAAAAGTGGGAAATATCCATAGATTTTGAGTCTTAGTCGAAGTTGAGCTTCATCTAATTTTTCGTAAACTGCCACCGCGGAATTTTAGGGTTTCTCGAGTCCACTTTTTAGTATGGCTAAATCACCATCTCCACACTATCAAAATCCAACATGAATGACATTCTTAAATGGTCTAATTTGCTTTAGTTGTTTTAATATTTTGATTTTGATTTGTTTATAATTATTTAATTTTTATTGATCAAATGTTTTAGAGATGTTTATAAATAACATTTTCTGAATATGGGAGCATCTTTTTATTTTTTTATTTGATGCTAAATTTTATTTTATAAGCTACTTACTTATAATGTGAAAGTTGTCAAATATCGCTGATATACATATAAATAAACAAGCTTAATACCCAAAACTTGATAAAGAAACAATCGAACTAATAATAAAGCATAATAATTTCATTTTTTCTTCTTCTTCATTGACTTTAAACCTAAATCTTATTTATTACACTATTTTACTGCTGAATGTTTTTAGTTCTGACTCCATTATCATATGTTTTGAATAAATTTTTTTTTTTTTTTATTATTATTTTTTTAAGTAACGACGATGACTATATTTAACTGTTTATATGTATATTTACATTTATAATTATATCTGAATGCATATTTTTTTTATACTTATCGATTATTCCATATCGTCATAGCCTGCTTATCGTTAAATTAGTAACTTTGATTCTGTCGTACATTGATGTGAAGTCGTTTTGCTGATCGCGGGTTTTTTTAGAAGAGAAGCACAGCATGTGTGAGTTTAGATTAATGTATTTGATTGGGTGGATAATTCATTAAGTTGATACCTATAAAAAACTTTGATTTAAATCTGGTCGGACCAAAGCCAAGCTTCTAGATCAGAAATCCAGGCATTTTACTTGTTTTAAATATTTTTTTCTTCGGATAAGTGTCATTAAGTTTGTCTCTATTTATACTATTTATTGTGTGTATAATTTATTGAAAAATACGATTAGTTTTTTTTGGTTTTTTTAATGAAATGATATAGGTTCGCTATGTTGTATTTTAGTTGCTATAAAACCTCAAATGGAGGGATTAATCAATAACATTGATCATTTTAAAATTCAAATCTGACTATATTTCAATATCATAACAAAATGAAAACATAATAGAAACGCTACTATGGAATGATTATTAATAGTTAAAATATCTAAAACTTATTTTTATATATATTTTAATATATAGGTATATGTCTTATACAACTATATTTGAGATAATTTGTATAAAAAACTGCTAAATCGCCAATATTCAAATTTCATTTTGGAAAATGCCAAGAAATCAACGAAATCAGAGATAAAGAATCAAACCGGGGGTTGGGGGTGGGGTTGGGGTTGAGTTGAGGTTGAAGTTGAGGTGAGGTTGGAGTTGGAGGTTGAGGTTGGGAGTTGGGGTTAGTTTGA
Source organism: Halesus radiatus (assembly GCA_022606495.2). Lineage (NCBI taxonomy): Eukaryota > Metazoa > Arthropoda > Insecta > Trichoptera > Limnephilidae > Halesus > Halesus radiatus. The sequence continues at coordinate 1,763 of JAHDVE020009234.1, read as the reverse complement.
GATTGGGGAGTTGAGGTTGAGGTTGGGGAGTTGGGGTTGAGGTTGGGGGTTGGGGTTGAGGTTGGGCAGGATAACCAATTCGGCTTCAAGACCGCTTCATCAACTGATGTGGCCATTTATGGAGTCAAACAAACAATAGCCTACTACAAACGACGCTGGTCGGCGCGATCTCAGGAACGCCGTGCTCACCAACATGTCAGTTTGTCGGCAAATCAAAAATAGCACATTTTAAACCGTTACAGAAAACTTATCGTAAACATAAAACAAAATAAAAATTCGATCATTGTCGCAATATTTTCAACAGTAAAAAGACTAGTGGAAATACCTCATTGATATTGGGTTCCACCAAATTTACTTGAAACAGTATTATACACATCAAGAATTTTTTTCAATATTTTTTATATACAAATATATATTATTTTAATTACGTTGTGAAAACAAAAATAATTTAAAAACAATTATATCTACTGCAAGGGGGCGCACAAGCCTCACTCGGAAGTACAAAGGAACAGAATTAAAAGGAACTTTTTTTTTTAATTTTCAGACTGTCTTTTCTGAAGTAGCTAATAAGTTCGAAATGTGCTATACGCAAGCAATGCATATGCGTGAGTAGTCGTGAGTAAGTCGCGATGACATAAGACGACATTGTCAAAACTGAGAGCATCTTCCTATAGGGTGATGACTTTTGTGACGCCGTGTACAGTAGAAATTTTTTTAAAAAGGTACCTACTAATACAGTTATTTTGAAAAAATACATTTATAAATAAAAAATTATTTTAAATGGATATAAAAAAATTACACTGATATTTTTTATGAATACTATAAAAAAATGGTCATATTTAAACTAAAAATCAAATAGTATTAAAGTTCTTTGCAACAATATAACATGTTGTAGTACCATAGTACACGCATCAGATTTATTGGGATCATGCCATACCGTCGGGGAACTGTGGTTTCCCCTTGTGCAGTGATGGAAACTTAGCTAGCAGAGGGTCCCACGGCATTTGGACGACTCCACCGACTAACCGATTAATCCCTCCAGACTTTTCCATTGAAAACCACTTGAAGCAATATTCCATTCACATGTATTCAGACGAGTTTTAGCCATTTGCAGTTAACATGGTATAGGGAGGAACGGTATCTGAAACATAGTGGTAATGGTACGCGCTCACAGATGGCGTTCATTTCAATATTTTACAAATAAATCCTTTTGGCAACATAATGTTTTTTAATGTTTAAATTAACGCCATCTGTGAGCGCGTAGCATTATAATCATGTTTAGAATGCCCTCAAGGTGAATATATGAACACAAGTAGATGATGAATACGCGTAGCATTATAATCATGTTTCGAATGCCCTCAAGGTGAATATATGAACACAAGTAGATGATGAATACGCGTAGCATTATAATCATGTTTCGAATGCCCTCAAGGTGAATATATGAACACAAGTAGATGATGAATACGCGTAGCATTATAATCATGTTTCGAATGCCCTCAAGGTGAATATATGAACACAAGTAGATGATGAATACGCGTAGCATTATCATCATGTTTCGAATGCCCTCAAGGTGAATATATGAACACAAGTAGATGATGAATACGCGTAGCATTATAATCATGTTTCGAATGCCCTCAAGGTGAATATATGAACACAAGTAGATGATGAATACGCGTAGCATTATAATCATGTTTCGAATGCCCTCAAGGTGAATATATGAACACAAGTAGATGATGAATACGCGTAGCATTATAATCATGTTT
>JAHDVE020009233.1:0-32017 GCA_022606495.2 Halesus radiatus | reverse complement strand
GTGTGGTGGTAAAAAAGCAGTTTTAAAACAAATAAAAGCATTAAAATATAAGCTAGTTCTTTGAGAAAAGAAGTTGAAAAGTGATGATGTAACACAGGATATGCGAACAGAATTTGAAACAAGGTTTGCAAATTATTTTTTTTTATTTTATGTGACACCTCATAAGAGCGTCTGCAATCTGCATAAACATGGGAATTATATTACTACCCAGTTGGGCAACATTGTGAGGCGGGTCACGGAGGGGGCTGTGGGAAGGGATTCGCTAATGCGGGCCTTGAAGAGACCTGGATTAAATATAGGAGGAAAGACAAATGCCAAAAGTTCATTCCACATACGAGCCGATTTATATAAAAGCAAGTCACGGAAACAACAGGTTCTCATGAAGCCAGCGTTAACTGTGAACAGGTGTTCCACTCGATTCCGTCGACTTTCACGCATTGCTTGTAGGGGATGAATGCTGCTAGCTCCTTTGAGTAGGTGCCATTGAAATATCTCTAGAACAGAGGTGGCTTCCAAATTCAACTTTTGGACGTACTTGAGATTTGTATAGGATTAGCATTTGATCAGTATTGAAGAATCTGCTAGCCCTATACAAGACGCCCAGTTTTTTGGAAGCCTGTTTTATTTAGGCTTCTATAGAGCCCCAATACTTGAGCAGGTCTAAAATACTTACCCCAAGCATTTCAATGGAATCTTTATTGGGGAGTGTGCTCTCATCAAATTGCACCAGACAGTCATTATTATTTTACTTTTTTTTAAAGTTTTTGATACATATTAGTACATTTTATAACAGCAGGTACATAAAAATACAAGAAAGTATAATAAAATTTAAAAAATATGTTACCAAAAAATCATACAAAGAGAAAACATGTGCCTGGGTAGGGTATTACATAATCATTTTATCACATTTCTATGGTTTAAGGGCAAGAGGGATGTCGGAGAGTTATTATTTATTAATTCAAAATAATGATAGTATAATTACGCCATACGATAAACATAATGTTTTTAAATAGAAAAATATTTATTAAATATTTTATTCTTTTATGTAGGCTTAGTATTTATCAAAATCTAATCAGAAATATAACTTTTTCTGACCGTCCCATTGTATGTTTTAAAAAATATTTAAAATACGAATATGATATTTACAGTGGAGAAAAGTATTTTTAATCCTTTATCATTGCATTTTTGTAAATAGACATAACCAAAGATTTGTAATCCGCATTAAAAAAAAAAAAAAAAAATTAAAGTTACATAGTGTTCTGTAATATTTCTGATATATTTTGATAAATGCTAAGCCCATGCAAATTAAAAAAAAACGTAATAAATATTTTTCTTTTTAAAAACACCATGTTTATCGTATTGCACAATAATATTATCATTATTTTGAATTAATAAATAATAACTCTCCGACGTCCCTCTCCCCGTTAAGTGAAAGTTTTAAATTTAAACGTAAAATCAAGGTATTCATTTTCTTTAAAGAATAAAAGATAAATGTTATAAGTGAAAATAAGAAACATAAAATATGACAGTTTGCTGTTATTAGTCATTGACCACCCCTTTCTCTGAGATTAGACACATTTGGGTTTTTTAGATGTTGAATCAGACCAAGCACGAACCTTCCCGAGGTGGTGGTCAACTTATTTTCTCAAAGCTTCCTGAGCCGTTAGGACGTCAACAGTGGAAAGTGGCTTGTCAAAAAGAAAACTACCATTGATGGAAGACAAGTTTTCTTTATTTCTTCAATTTTATCGATAAATGTAGAATCAGCAAAAGGAAGTAATCAAGACAATGTACATTTCATATTTGAAGATGGAAGTAAGTGGCACCTGAATTTTAGAACAGGATTTTGGAATGAGTAGCTCTCGTAGGTATATTAAATTGAATGGGGTTTATTAAATCAGGGCTGCCTATACTACCATTTACAATTTTGAACATAAATATCAAGTCAGAATTAATTCTTCAATCTGAAAGATTTAGCAAATTTATTTATTTCATCAAGTAATTATAGTTAATGGTTTCAATGGGAATACCGAGTTTATATACTGTTGATTTTTTCGATCAAATTTGAATGTATTTTAAAATGGGGTGACCAGATCGAGGAGTTATATTCAACTTGACTTTGAACGAAAGATGTATACGAAGTTTTCTAGTTTGAAATATTCCTAAATTCCCTGGAATTTCGAAGAATGTAGCCAAGCATTTTCCTTCCCTTATTAATTGCGTTTATATGAGATATAAAGTTTAATTTAGAGTTGAAAATTATGCCAGGGGTAGGGGTTAAGTTATTAAGTTCATATTGATAAATAATTGTGACTTATTTTGTTAAATTTTATTGAATGGCACTTATTTATGTTAAGATAAAGTTTTTTAAGAGTACACCAATTAATTAAACTATTCAAGTTATTTTGGAGACAGATAAAATCTAAATCGGTTTTAATGATTTTAAATATTTTAAAATCTTCTGCTAAAAGTAATACATTCATGTTTTTATCAAATATGTTAACAATATCGTTTATAAGTAGTAAAAACAAAAGTGGGCCTACATGAGACCCTTGTGGTACAACACTGGTAACTATAAATTGGTTGGAATTGTATTAACTGAGTTGAAATATCTTTCCCTCGGAGAATTCTTATGGTATACAATATGACCTCTCTTGAAGGCGGGGAGAGGGAAGTTGAGCCAAAATGAGGTGAGGTGAGGCGAAGCGAAATGACCGAGATAATGAAGCGCGGCGTGGCGATACAAAGTGATGAGGCGAGGTGAAGAAAAGTTATGCAAAGAACAGTTGAGGGCACCACCACATATCCGAACAATTTTCCTGATTAGATTGGTTGCTCCATCGGTTTGCACGTCATAAATCTACTTTTTTTAATGAAAGTGAAGCTAATTATAAAGATTCTAAAAGCCCCCGATTGTTCCTGCATAGCATAACATACCTGGTGCCAGTGAAATAATAATAATATTTCCATGATTTGTATAGCACCGTATGTATAGCTATAGTTTAGCAATTAAAAGTAAAATTTGAATAAAGTGGAACTAAAATTTTACATTTCTATGGCAACACCAAGCTGCTCACTTTTTCTTTGAAGTTTGTTCTTTACATAAAAATAAATTCACACTCTAGTTTAACAGTTTGTTGTAAAGAAACAAGCCAAAACAACATAACTCTATTATAAACCTTTTTAAAATTTATAATTTTCATCCGTGAATTAAATTTTCATTTAACATCTAATAAATGGGAATTTTCATACATACGAGTACATTTCAAAAATACAAAAAATCGCCTTTCCATGTAATTATCTTCCCTGCAAAGCTTTAAACAATAAAAAAGTTTTAACATAAAATTGTCGTAGAATATAATGTAGAATCATTTCCTTTCGGAAAGTACCTACCACCAATTTCTGAAGCGGTTTTATTAAATTTGGTTAATGTAAAAAAATATGCACTTGGACCATTGCGGTTTTTTAAACTTACTTTCATTTTCCTATAAGTTATCTTGGTGTTTCCACTATTTTTATTATTATTACTTTTTTGTATATGTTCCTTTGTTTTTCAAAATCTAACATAAATATTGTAATAAAGTCGCATTAAAATGATTCATAACAGTTTGTCAACGGGTTTTTAGAACGGTTTGTATTTGAAATTTTAGAAAGGAACCTATGTACGTATACGAGTATTACATAAGTATTATTTATCTATTTTTATTTTTTTTAAATATGTTTACGAAAATAAAAACAGGGATATAAAAAAATACAGAGAATGTCAAGAATAAAAAAGGGTACATAAATTAGAAGGAAAATCTGAGAAAAAGTACGAAAAAAGATTAGTACAATTAGTATAAAGAATCATTGAAGACATTTTTAACAAATCTCAAATGAAGGGTAGGTGTAGGTGTAGGAGTAGAAGTAGGAGTAGGAGTAGAAGTAGGTGTAGAAGTAGGAGTAGAAGTAGGAGTAGAAGTAGGAGTAGGAGTAGGAGTAGTAGTAGGAGTAGGAGTAGTAGTAGGAGTAGGAGTAGGAGTAGGAGTAGGAGTAGGAGTAGGAGTAGGAGTAGGAGTAGGAGTAGGAGTAGGAGTAGGAGTAGGAGTAGGAGTAGGAGTAGGAGTAGGAGTAGGAGTAGGAGTAGGAGTAGGAGTAGGAGTAGGATTAGGAGTAAGAGTAGGGGTAGGAGTAGGAGGGTGAGTAGAAATATCATATTTCATGTTCGTTTTTGTTCCTTATTATCTCGTAATGTCGTATTTTAGTTTTCTTATTTTTTCTTATAATTTTTATCAATTATTATTTTCTTATATTTTTATGTACTGTTTCAAATTGTACTTTAATATTCATCAAAAACTTTCAATTAAAAAAAGAAAAGTTTTTCGGTGGATGGCCATTAGATGGATGTACCAACCTCCAATAAATGGGAGCCACGTTTTCGCCAAGTGTTCACTTTTATCGTCTAAATATACTGCGTTTATGTTTGAACCGTTTTTTTAAAGCAAAAATTGGCCCATTTGCCAACCCTTTGAACATTTCTGCAAGAGGCCACTTATAAGAATGATTTACGGTTTAATTGCAGTCCTGAGTCGGTACGAATTATTTTAACCTCGACGTCTTCATAATATTAAAGATAACATCTAATAAATTACTTGTGCCACACCTCCGCGAACCCTCCGCAAATCAGTGGTGGACTGAGGATTCAAATATCTTCGCTTATTAAGTCTGAAAATTTGCCAAAATATATATTATGTACATAAGTAATCTTATTAATAGTTTCTGATACTAATCGTGAAACATTTTTTTTGGGTAATATAACCTCTGAGAGCAATTTGAAGTAGCAATAAGAAGCCAGAAGTAGCACGAAGAAGCAAAAAAAATGAAACAAGGAGCTAGAAGAAGCAAAAATAAGTAATACAAAAGAAGGAGCTATAATAAGCAAAAACAAATAGAAAGGGGCAAGAAAAAAACAAAAAAGTAGCAGAAATAACCTAGAAGCAGCACAAAAAATTAAAGAAATTTAAGATCTAAAAAGAAGAACAATACTTATTCCACCTTATAATCCCTGTCCATCCAATCTTCCTATATTGACTCCTCAGATAATATATTCTATGACTCATTTGGTTTGCTTTGTATACCGGTTAATTTAACTTCTGCCCATCCTCAAAGCACGGGTTCTAAGTCGTAACAAAACAGTGCCCCCTGTGTACCGGTCGCACCGGGAAAGGAATGCTGCTGGCTGGGGTGGTAAAATCGAATGGTATCGCCTTTAATAAAATTAAACCCTGAGAGCAACGTTATATTGTACATGACTAACAGATGCAAAATACAATCGAAAAAAAAGAGTTTTTGCGAGGTTTTATCAACGTGTTTACGATCGCGTTGGGCACAACCCTCTTAACCTAACCTAACCTAACCTAACATCATTCCTCCTTTTTTGCCCCATTAGGACATACGTTCGAACTTCTGGGTTAGGTTAGGTAGTCAGAAGGGCAAGCACAATTAAATAATGAGTATACCGATACAGCTGAGCAGAAAATTTGTCGTTTTTTTCGACAAAGTGTGTGGGGAACATTGAAGTGCTTGCAATCGTTTATTTTCAGTGCTTTTCAATCTAGATAAAAATTTGGAAAAATGCTATAATACAGTCTTTTTTGTGTTTTTTTTTTATTGTATAATATTAATTATATACAGTGGGAACTTATACCCGCTAAGCCACTGCAAGTAGCTTGTCAGCAGGAGTTTATTTCAACAATATAATATAATACAACAATAAATTACAATCATCATACAAATGTAGGGCAAAATTATTATGAAAATAAAAATAAATTGATTAATAAATTATCTTAAACGATTTAATATTAATTTTTTTTAATACGACATTTTTAATTTGCCGCCATAAAGCACGAACATTTTTTTTTAATGTTGGTGCTGAGGGCTTTAGTGACGTCACATCGGTCATCGGTTTTTTCGATTTTATGTCGTTTTTTAAATTAATAATTTAAAATGAAAATACTCGAATATAAATATTTTTGGCATGACGATCAGAACCAGAAAATATGCTCTATTGTACACATTTTTAATAGTATCCCTCATTTGTAAAAATACTCCATTTGCCATAAGGAAAGAGGAAGGAGCTAATGCGGTTGTCTCCTACAGCAAAAATCATGTTACTTACAAATGATTGAAAAATAACAAACTACAAACCCTGCAAAACAAAGCCATTCGATTAGCATTGAATGCGCCTAAGTGGATCAGGGTTAACAGTATACACAATGACACACACATTCCTCTGATAAAAGATCTTAAGGTAACACATTCTGAAAAGTTTTATGCCGGTCTAGCCGGTCATGAAAACCCATCAATAAACACCCTAGCTAAATATAGCGAGAACGAAATATTTAAATACAAGAAACCTAAATAAATCCTCCGTAAGGAGTAAAATCCTGCCACTAAAATTGCAGTATAGTTATTAAGTTTCAATTCATCCACTCACCACCAACAAAAAAAATTCAAAAGTAAAGAATCATTAGATCATCTAGAAGAATTAGGAAAAAAAATAGAAAAAAACACGTTTACTGATTTATAAAACAATTTCTGCACCACACACAGACAACTGTTTTAATGTTCTCTATCTAAGTAGTGAAGGTAGCTTAAAAAAACTAAAAACCATCCAGAATAGAGCAATCAGACAAATTTTAAAGTGTAATAAATATAGATCAATACAGAAAATGCTCAAGTAATTAGATATAATGAGTGTTAAACAAAGATTTCTCTACAATGTTTTAATTTAGAATGTTTTTAACAATTTGCTACCACCTTACTTTAGAGACAAACATATATTAGACTAAAAACTTCCACACACGCCATACAAGACAGAAAGAAGATATTAGATTTCAAAAATAGAAACAAAACCAAAAAACAAAATTGTTTAACGTATAAAGGCATTCAAATTTCAAATTTAAAGCTTACTTCACAGTAAAATAAAGAAAAAACCTAGATAAAGCATATTTAGAGTAAGGTGTAAAATTTATGTATGTGAGAAGTATTAGAAATATAAATTAAAATGTAAAAAATGTATAAGTTTATATCTGACCGCACGAAGTGGAACAATTTAAAGTTAGATAAATAAATAAATCAAAATGCATCATGTTAATTAAAGCATACCGAAGGCAGAACTTCTTGAATTTTTGGAAAATACCGAATACCTAGAACTGAAAAAACAAATCGCTAAAATGTTGTGATTTTATTAGAGTCTCGTCAGGTGGTCGATAAGCTTGTGACGTCAAGGCACATAAAATGACTGGTGCGGCAGTATGCGGTACTGCCATTCCATTTGTGAATTGTACTGATTTGTGTCTTCTAACGTCACGGGTTTTGAGCGGTCGTTTTAACCAAGTTCGCTTTGGAAGCTCATAATTTCGTCATTTTCGGAGACATCGAAAAACTAAATAAATCGCAGTCATTTAACACTTAAATGACATAATAGTGTGTTTCATAAACAAAAACAAAAATAGGAAACAACCCCATTGACTTGGTACCGTGTAATGCCAAATTATAAACAAAGCCAATTAAATCACAAACCAGGGATTTCAGTTACGTTATTGGCAATCTGCTTGCGTTTTTACACCAAATAAATACGTCAATAGTGGTCGTGTCTGTGTTTCGAAAGAAATTAATACAAATATAGAAATTCTTGAAAATTAATTTCATCGGCCAGTGTGTTAGCGATGAGTCGTTCATGAACGAGCCGTTCATTTGTGCCGGTTCATTTTGATTAATGACTCCTGGTAAACTGTACCATAGGTCAATTGAACTGTGACTCTTTTTGACAAATCTTGGAACCACTTAAGAACGATTGTTTATTTATGTAAAAAATAAACATATCTCAGATGTTTGATAGTATTCTTACACATTTCTGTGATGACGCATCTTTAATTAGGGTCATTTGTTCTAATTTATTTATGTAAAATTAACGTATACTTGTTTAATTTCTACAACATAATTATGCACACGACCGTGGGACTTGCAATTAATATTTGGCGACATGACGCATTTTAAAGCAGTTGTTTTCAAGGGTTCACATTCGTATGTAGAAGTAAGAATAATTACCGCAATTACACGTGTAGGCACTGTACAGTACATGAACGACACCTGACAGTCTGGAATCTGGACGTTTTGTACCTACCTGTATGCTGGCAGCTGGGAGTCGAAAAGTTGAAAAGTCTTGCGAAAATTGTCGAGGTAACTTTTTTTTTATATCGGTATTAGAGGTGGGCGTTTCAGTTTCATTTTCAAAAAACCGAAACCGTTTCGGTTTCTCAAAATAAACGGTTTCTAGAAACCGTTTTAAAATAACGTAATTTTTTTTTCATATACATAAATATAAAATAAATAAAAGTTATCGTCTGTTATAATTACGTTGAATGATAAAAAGTAATATATGTAGGTTGTTTAGATAATATAAATCATAGGCTTCATGGCTTCCTATTAAAAATATATATATGAACTTACCAAAATGTGAGGACAGGGTTGGGGTCAACTTTAGCGATAATTTAAAATAAAGTCAATCACAAATAAGGCCACAAAAGTATGCACACACTCTGATAATATTATATACTTCAATTATAATAACGGCCAACTGAGATTCAATATTAGTACTACAGCATTCATTTATATTATTATTACATCACTTTATTTTTGGGTTAAATATTTTAAGTTAACTATTTCTATGAGTTTTAAAAGATTCAAAATTTATTAATATTCAAGAACATCAGTTGCTCGACTTTTTTAGATTTTAATCTTGTTCTTCTGTCACTTAAAATTAATCCTGTCTTTGAAAACATTCGCTCACAGGGAACTAACGTCGCCAAGAAGTTACATGTGTTGCGGAATATTTTGGATAGATTGGGGTACACATATTGATTTTGTCTCCACCATTCTAATGGGTTATTTTGTCGTCGCAATAAGGGCTCTTCCAAAAACATTATCACTTCTCGTGATGATCTGGAATACGAGGAACTGGCGATGCTATGGTGTTCACAATCAGTATCAAAGTCAAATAGAATTCACAGTTCGTGACGTTTTGTGGGGGTAGTATTAACACATTGTGGTATTATCTAAACTTCTCCCGCTTCTGCATCTAAGAGTTCAATGACTAAATCGATAGCTTTCATCTTAGCATTCTCAGCCTCTGACGTTCTTTTAAATGCACGCGCTTTGAATCTCGGATCCAATAATGTGCACAATGCTAAGGATTCATTTTGATCAATGTCGTCGAATCTATCATTTATTCCTAATATTAATTTTGCCACTTGTTTTGCTTGTGCACCTAAAATTTCTTTCTATAAAATTCCACAAACTTTCAATAGGCCCGATGTTAAAACAATAACAAGACTGGCAGTCATGTATTTTTCCCCGCTGATGTTTTTCGTAACCTGCTCAAACGGTTCCAAAATCTCGATTAATTGCTTGCGCAGTTTCCAATCTTCAGATGCAAGACACGGTAGATTTTTGTTAATTACCGCTATCGTACAGGTTCTTGAAGCTCCGATAAGCGTTTTAACATATAATATGTTGAATTCCATCGTGTCGGAACTTCTTGCAGTAACTTCTTTGGTTGTACAACTCCCGAATTTAATTGATATTTTAATAATTTTTCAGTAGACAGGTTACTTTTTTGAAATGTCTAACGATTGTTTTAAATTTATTGGTTGTATCTGAAACAATTTTTAACGCATCTTGAACAATTAAGTTTATTTTATGTGCATAAAAGCCAAAGTGTTTCCACTTGAGAATGTCATTTATAGTACCCTTGATGTTAGATGCATTATCGGACACAACAACTAGCACCTTTCCACTTAACTCCCACTTTTCCAAGATCCTTTTTAATTCTTTAGCCAACTCTACACTTGTGTGGGGCCCGCTAAAAGAGGCACAACCAAGTAAAACGGTTTGAAAAACCAAGTAAAAAGTGTGCCGTTATAGCCATGTAGCTCTCGGTCGTGGAAGAAGACCAAAGATTTGTAGTTAAACAAACACTCGTTGCCTCAGTTTTTAACAAGTCTACAACTTTAAGAACACATTTATCGTAATGCAATGACAACAAATTATTTGACACATATTTTCTGCTGGGTAAAGTGTATGATGGAATTACACCAGCTATCAATTTGACGAAACCGCTATCTTCAACCATGCTGAAGGGTTGAAGATCTTCTATAAAGTGGCCCATAACCAAATCGTCAATTTGTTTTTTTTTCCTGCGAACTAATGTTTTTTGGAATAAAGGGCATAATATTTTGCTGTGTCGTTTTTCCAAGAGAAAAACCTGAAGTGCTGGCTATGACCTGTGATTTTTCAACTGGCTGAGCTGATAATTCAGAAGCACTCACACTCACACTTGTTTGATCACTTTCGGTTATAGTTTGACTAGCCACTCTAGCCAGCGGAAGAATCACATTTTGCCGAACAAAGTTAAATGTACTAGGGGATGTTTTCTCTTTAGGTGTATTTTCAAATTAGACACAGTAGATTTAAATGAAATGCGCGTCTTACATATATTATACTAGGCAAAATCATCCCCAACAGTTTCGAAATGTGTCCATAGAACACTAACCTTTCTGCGTTTATGCGACGACACCATAGAAGTAGGTAAAATAGTCTTGATATAATAATAACAAAAAATTATAAAACTGAACGACGGCACTTGTCAATGTTCGCGTTAATACAATTTTTCGCATACTAAACTGACAAAATGTTCAAATATTAAATCTCCCCAAATAATATACTTTATGACTGCATGTATGGATTGAAAAGGGAATCTTCCAGAATGATCTAAAAATCGAAACAATAATAAGCAATTCTTGTTCTTGCGTATTCCGATATCACCTAAAATGTGGCACTGAACAATCGAAGATTTTTATTTTCCCGGTGCCATATTTGATATTACCAAAATGCTCTGGCCCTTTTTGGAAAGATAATATTGATTATCTGCAACATTTTATTATTATTACTTGAGACACGCCATAAACAGATCTGTCGGCTTTTTTGTAAACATTCAGGTTTGAATTACCTAGCCAGATTAAGTAAAGGCGAATAGTAAAAATTAGAACGTTTTGTTTAATGAGCCACAATTCACTACGGTAAATAGTTTAACCTTTTTTCTACGTTACTAACATTAGCTGGTGGTGGTTCATTATATTGTATTTCATGAACAGTCTCTTTTTACTTCAGAGATGGATTGCATTCGATGAAGTACGTACCCACGAAAGGAAAAGATATCGCATCAAAAGGAACCGTGTTTGCTTGAGAATATATTTTTTTTATCACTAGTGGGTCTGCAGTTTCTGTACATTACAATCATTACAATTTTTTTTTCTTCTAGTCTAAAAAACACTTACATTCTTCTTTCAAGTCTAGAAACCCCGGCTGATATTATACGCGAATATACGGCATTTATTACTACGCTAACTAATTAACCATCATGCTTTTTCTCAGCAGGGATAGGCATAGAGGATAGACCGCCACACAACTCTGTCTCGGTATAGACTCCTTGCTTCATTCACATTCATATATCGTATTATAACCTACTCCAGTATGTATTTGCTTCACTTGATTATGTCATATATTCTTCGGGTGTCCCCGACTTCTTATACCATTATCTTCCACGCCATATATTCTCTTTATACCTCTCTTCGGTCATCCGTTCAACGTGCCCAAAACATCTAAGAGTCCTTTCTCAATCTTAACAATTACGAAGAAAATAGTTATCATTCCCATAATTTAAATTCATAACCATGAAAGATAAAAATAATACCATGGTTGTAGGACAAATTGATTTTGCTAGATTCGTACTTATCTGCAGTTCTGAAATACTAAAACAACAAAAAAAACAGCTAAAATCCTTATAAGATTATTTTTAGAAGTTGATGTCCACGAAAAATTAAGGTAAAAAGTAGCTCCCAAACTCGAAAACGTTGGAATCGTGATTATTAAACCACAACATTTCGCGGTGAACGATGCGGCGAAAGCGTTTGTTTGAAACGGGTCACGGCAAATATCGCATGGCGTTGCAGTCGGGCGTTTAATTTTATCGAAGCCGTTTTTCGAAGCCGTTTTTCGAAGCCGTTTTTCGAATAAGCGTTTCACGAGAAAGCGTTTTACAAGAAAGCGTTACGGCATTTCGCGTTTAGCGTTGCGGGCGGGCGTTGCGGGAGGGCGTTACATTTTTTAAAGCATTTTGCCGCAACGGTCAGAAACGGGGTGTCGGGAAAAAGCGTTTCACGCGAAAGCGTTCATTTTCAAACGGTTTACGACGGTTACGAGTTTAGTAAATGTTGCGGGGAGCTGTTTTAAATGTTTCGTGCGTAATTCTGAAGCGAATTATCCTCTACTCCTCTACTGGAATCATTTCGCGCGGGTTTATTGGAGACGTAGTTACAGATTTTTTAAAACGGTTTTTCTAAAATCCTCGAAACGGTTGCAACCGTTTCCTAACTTAAACGCTTTCATAAAAACGGTTTTACGTTTTTTTACTCACCTCTAATCATGACCCGACTCGAGTATTTGTTTCACTTGATCAAGCCATATCATCCTGGAGTAACTCAGATTTTTCTTCCATTGGCAAAGATATTTCATTTCTTATTTATTTAAAAAGAGTGACAAATATCTTCGGGTCACAAATAACCTGACAATATTTTAAAACCTCGTACTACCACCCTTATAAGCGGAAAAGTGTTACTTGGGCGATGGTGGGGGGCTCAGCTAGCATAGGAAGTGAACCCGCGACGCCTGGATGCGAACCCGATGCACTTTCTCACTCAGCTACTAACCGTTCCACTACTGTAGTACTTTTATCAATAATTTATGACGAGAATTCAGCTTCATTTTTTTAAGCCAATTATTAGATATCGGAAATTATGTTCTCAGAATACGGATTTTAAGACTAAATCACACGGGCTATATTATGTATTATGTGGTGACCCGACAGTTGATCCTCCGACAGTTGGCTCTCCGACAGTTGATCCTCCAACAGCTGGCCATCCGACAGTTGATCCTCCGACAGATGATCCTCCGACAGTTGATCCCCCGACAGTTGATCCGGTCAATAGTTGATCCCACCGACAGTTGATCCCCTAAAGGATTATTTCTGTGGTACGTTCTCGTTTGGGAGGGAGGGATCAACTATTGGAGAGATTAACTGTCAGAGAGATTAACTGTCGAAGGGATCAACTGTCGGAGGGATCAACTGTCGGGGGGCCAACTGTTATAGAACCATATTATGTCTCCCTCAATATTAGAGGAAATTTGTGATCTAAACTCTAAACCAATGGAGAAAAAAAGACAAAAAAACAGGACGGAGAAACCTGAAAAGAAATATTTGCATACTTAAACGAAGAATAACAAAAAAACCTTCTCCCGTGAGAACCCTGTTAAAAAAATCGTTAGCAAAGTTTTCCGAACTTCCTTCCCTGTGGACCGAAGCGATTGTTTTAATTAAAGCCCGTTTTTATCCTCCCATCTTCAATACCAGCTTAGCTTTATGAAATTATAATTTCTTTCTCACATTTATTACGCGTAACGCTCAGGGGCGGATTTACGTTATAAGGGGCCTGTCTCACCGGACATATGAGCCCCCTTGTCTTGAGAGGAGACCCCCCAGGGGGATTAGTTTCATACTGGACGTGTATTAATTGTTTTTGTATTGAATTCGTACAACTCATTTTTTTTTAAATTTAATGGAAATCAAATTTAATAATGTTGATACGAGATGGCAATGAGCTAAAACGCCGTTGAAAGAACTCGCCCGCCCGGAAGGCTCCGCCGCAGCGCCCAAAGGGAAAAACCCCGTGCGCCATGCCGAGCCAATCACAGGCCGCCGGACGCAAGGGACGGGCTCCCGAAGAACCCGCCGTCGAGTTCGACAGGCGTTCAAAAGGGGGGATTTTGGCTACAGAAGGCAGTTCTCCCGGAGCTGCAGACTCCCGCTGTTACCAGCAAATAGCTGCCAAACCCCCACCACGGACTTTCCACCCGTGGAGTGCTTACCTCGACTTACCTCCGGAAAGGAAAGTCACCGCGGAGTGAAGTTACCCAGTGCCTTTGTAAACTAAAGTCAACTCCGTGAAGTTACCGAGTGCCTTTGTAACTAAAGTCACCTCAGCGAAGTTACCCAGTGCCTTTGTAAACTAAAGTCAACTCCGTGAAGTTACCCAGTGCCTTTGTAAACTAAAGTCAACTCCGTGAAGTTACCGAGTGCCTTTGTAACTAAAGTCACCTCAGCGAAGTTACCCAGTGTCTTTATAAACTAAAGTAAACTCAGTGAATTAGACACTCCATAGAATTAAGTCCAAGTGAATTCAGTGAAATAGACACTCTTTAATATTAAGACTTAGTACCTAGTGGACGTTATATGATTATTATAAAATAAACAAAGATTATACTACCACGAATTGTTTCTCTGAGCCCTATTGATATTACCCACCTATCAATTGGCGCCCAGCGTGTTTGTCAAGTCAGTGAACAATGTTTAAAAAAAAAAAAAAAAAAAATTAAATACATAAATTCAGTGACTACCCTATGGGAAAGACAAGAGTGGCAATACACCGAACAAAAGTGGGCTCAGGAAACCAACAAGTGGTATGAATTTTTTATTGAAAAAAATAAATAAATGAAAATGCCACAAACACGTAGCACGGCAGCAGAAAGCGCCACCATGTCCAACGATAAACTAAACGACCTCCCGGCTTCAACCTCGACTTCAGCTGACACAGCGAATGTTCCCCTACAGACAACAGGGAGGACAGACACCCCGACGATACAAATAACGGCAAGTCAAATAACGGAAATAGGGACAGTGATAGCAAGCCAATTTGCAAACATGTACGTTTGTCAAAGGGAACCTCGCCTGGAGGCAATATTTTCCGGGAGATTGGAAGAATTCCCACGACTCTTCCTGGAACGGTGCGAGGAGTACTTCAAAGCGGCAAAAACATACGAAGAAAACAAAGCAAGGGTAGCAACAACCCAGCTCCGAGATAAGGCCAAGGACTGGGCTAACACATACAAGCACCCAGAATGGGAGAACTTTAAAAGATTTTTCCTTCGGGAGTACGAGGGACCAGAAGTGGAACTCCGGCTTCAAAACCAAATATTCCACAAAATTCAAGAAAACACAGAATCTTTGGCTGAATTCATAATAAACAAACAAAGGATGTTCGCACGGCTTCACCCAAAGAAAGACCTCTCAGAGTTAGATGTTTTCGTACCGGCGTTCTGTAATAGTCAGATGTTACCACAGTACGCCCACGTATACGCCACCACCATGGAGGAGTGGATGAACCAGGCGATGAGGTATGAGAACTCCAAAGGAAGGTTTAAGATTCTGGGCCAACGCCAAACCAGACACGACTCTCCGCCTCACCGGTCACCTCAGCGGAGTTCATCTCAGCACCGTTCACCGCCTCGCCGTGACCAGCCTCGCCGTTCTCCACCTCGACGGTCGCCGTACCGCCAACCACCGGCCCAAAGATCCACAGTAAACCGAAACAGGAGAGACCGGAACCCGGAAAACCGGTACCGCCCGGGAGCTCAGTACTAACACAGCGACCCGGGCGAAGAAGGAAGAAACCGAGACAACTAGCAGAGTGCCACACGGCAACATCGGGTTCTTTCCTACCGAGAATAAGAGTGAACATAGAGGGGCAAACCTATCAAGCGCTCATAGACTCAGCAGCCTCACACTCTCTAATAAAAACGGCCATAGCACAAAATGCCAAACTAGAGCAATCTTCCATCAAATGCCTTAAACTGGCGAATACAAGAGACGTAATGCGAATAAAGGGCATCGTTTCGTTGAAATTTGACATCCAGAATACAACACAGGAATGGAAATTTCTCGTGGGAGAAAACCTAAGAGAAAACATTATCTTAGGACGCGATTGGCTCTCCCAAGAAGAGGCTTCAATAGACTTCATGCGAAACTGTTTAAATTTCGGAAGATCAATCAGAACAACCACCCACTTCGTACCCATTCGCCAGGAACAAAAGAAGGACGAGATCCACTGGCCACTATTAGATCAAATCCCAGACCAGGAGAAGGAAGGATACGCGGACCTAATACGCGAATATAGCGAAGTATTTTCCCCCGTGACAGGAACAGCGAAAGTACCACCACACAAAATCCACCTAATTAACGAGAGACCTATCTGCGTCCCACCACACCGCCTTTCGGATGAGAAGAAAAGGGAATTATATAAACAACTTGAAGGAATGTTAGCGGAAGGAGTAGTAGAAGCCAGCAGATCCCCATTTAGCTTCCCAGTAGTGATGGTGGCCAAAAAGGGAAAGGAAGGAAGACGGTTCTGCATAGACTACCGAAAATTGAATCAAGCCACAATAGCCGAACCCTCACCTCTGCCAATCATACACGAAACACTTAAAGACCTGAGCACAGCCAAGGTATTCACTGTACTGGATCTAAAAAGTGGATACTGGCAAGTACCGATGGCCCCAGAAGACAGAGAGAAAACGGCATTCACCACACCAGATGGAGGCAGTTTTCAGTTCAGAATAATGCCATTTGGGTTAAAGGGAGCACCCAGAACGTTTCAAAGAATCATGAGTCAGCAAGTATTAGCCGGATACCTGAGGAAATTCGCCATGGCTTACCTAGATGACATCGTCATATATTCCGAAAACTTGAGGGAACACTTACGCCACCTCCGCCTCATCTTAGAACGCTTAGCAGAATTCGGACTAAAATGCTCTCCAGAAAAATGCAACATCACCACAGACAAAATTACCTATTTGGGACACACAGTCAGTGCCTCAGGCAACACCCCCCAGAGCCCACACGAAGATGCCATAAAAAACACACCATCCCCGCAAACAAGGAAAGAGCTTCGCAGTTTTCTAGGAGTATGCAACTGGCTTAGGGAATACATACCAAACTTTGCCGAGATGTCGGCGCCCTTAACAAATCTTACAAGGAATAAGATAAAATTCCAATGGACCACAGAAGCTGAAGAAGCTATGCAACAAATAAAAAACGCAACGGTTGGACCACTGGAACTCAAGAGACCCGATTTTAGTAGAGAATTCATATTGCAGACAGACGCAAGTAAAGTGGGAGCCGCGGCAGTACTCTTCCATAAAAACGAAGATGGGTCACGAGACGTGATCTCATATTCAAGTATCCGGTTCTCACCAGCCGAAGAGAGGTACCATAGCAACGAACAGGAAGCACTGGCAGCAATATGGGCTATTAAAAAGTACCGACCTTACCTAGAAGGGAGGCATTTTAAACTCATAACGGACAACCGAGCTCTAACATGGCTAAATGAAGCGAAGAACGAAAGAGCCAAGCTCACAAGATGGGCTCTACTGTTGCAAGACTACGACTTTACCGTAGAACACTGTCCGGGAAAAGCCAACGAGCTCGCCGACGCGTTGTCCAGAAACCCAGGGCCAACGCAGATGGTACTCGAAATGGTAACAGGGAACACTCGAGAGAGCTATCCGGAAGTTGGAATATATGACGGCATAAACCAAATAGACTCGGAGGAGGAAGAAGAACAACAAACCCTAGCAAGTGCGGTAAAATTAGGACAACCAACAGATCGAGAAATACGGAAAAGGATAGGTCGTTGGAACACCCTAAACGATAGAGAGATTCTGAGCAATGCCATTGACATCAAGCACTACACAAGGTACAACGTTCACCGAGGAGTACTCTGGAAAAGAGACGAAGGAAAGATGGATAGACTGGTTGTCCCTAGAAACACAATTCCAAAAGTTTTGGAAGAATATCATAACTCGGACACGGCAAACCACCCGGGAGCAGCAGAGACAACGAGAGCAATAGCAGCGCACTACTTCTGGCCGGGAATGAACGAAGAGATCCGCAGACTAGTACGTCAGTGCATGACGTGTGCAACATCAAAACGCGGCCCAAATAGACCCGCCGCTCCTCAAGGAGGCACAAAACCAAACAAACCATTTGAAGTGGTCGCTGCCGACATCATGGGACCATACCCAAGAACCTTACATGGAAATAGATTCATACTCGTGGTAACAGACTTATTCACAAGATGGGTAGAAGCATTTCCGATAAAATCGAGCAAAGCAAAGATCATAATCCGCCATTTAGAAACAGAAGTGTTCCCAAGGTATGGCTACCCGAGACGCATACTCACAGATAACGGACGACAGTTCATCCACCGCCAATGGCTGGCCGCAGTAGAAAAATGGCAATGTAATCATTGGACAACAGCCATCTACCACCCACGCTCAAACCCTACAGAAAGGAGAAACCAGGAGATCAAAAAAGGACTGAGAATTCTCCTCAGAGACTCACCTCACAACGAATGGGATGACAAACTGTCGGGAGTAATAATGACGACCCGAAACAGGCGGAACGAAGCAACAGGCGTATCACCCAGTAAAGCACTACTGGGATACGATATACCGAGACCAGGAGAGTGGCAGGCTTACCCAGAAAACGCAGAAGGGGAAATCGTCTCACCCCACCAGCGAGAAATAACAGATGAGAACATTAGAGTAAACCAAGCAGCGTACCAAGAGAGGTACGCCCCAGTGGCGCAAGCCTTGCTTACATACCAGCAAGGAGAAGCGGTGTTAATAAAGGAACACCAGTTAACCGGAGCCCCAGAAGGAAACTTCGCAGGATTTGCACCAAAATGGAGTGGTCCTCATAAAATTATCACGAAAATAGGAAGAGGAAACACCTACTGGGTAGATAAAAGGGGCAAACATATTAAAATCCATGCAGACGACATAAAAAGGGCACCGGAAATCCAAGGAGACCGGGTGGACGATTCAAATAACGAAGTTTTGGCTCAAGAAGCCCGGGTGGATTGATACGAGATGGCAATGAGCTAAAACGCCGTTGAAAGAACTCGCCCGCCCGGAAGGCTCCGCCGCAGCGCCCAAAGGGAAAAACCCCGTGCGCCATGCCGAGCCAATCACAGGCCGCCGGACGCAAGGGACGGGCTCCCGAAGAAACCGCCGTCGAGTTCGACAGGCGTTCAAAAAGGGGGATTTTGGCTACAGAAGGCAGTTCTCCCGGAGCTGCAGACTCCCGCTGTTACCAGCAAATAGCTGCCAAACCCCCACCACGGACTTTCCACCCGTGGAGTGCTTACCTCGACTTACCTCCGGAAAGGAAAGTCACCGCGGAGTGAAGTTACCCAGTGCCTTTGTAAACTAAAGTCAACTCCGTGAAGTTACCGAGTGCCTTTGTAACTAAAGTCACCTCAGCGAAGTTACCCAGTGCCTTTGTAAACTAAAGTCAACTCCGTGAAGTTACCCAGTGCCTTTGTAAACTAAAGCCAACTCAGTGAAGTTACCCAGTGCCTTTGTAACTAAAGTCAACTCAGCGACGTTACCCAGTGTCTTTATAAACTAAAGTAAACTCAGTGAATTAGACACTCCATAGAATTAAGTCCAAGTGAATTCAGTGAAATAGACACTCTTTAATATTAAGACTTAGTACCTAGTGGACGTTATATGATTATTATAAAATAAACAAAGATTATACTACCACGAATTGTTTCTCTGAGCCCTATTGATATTACCCACCTATCATTATATATGTAGGTTTGTGTAATTTTTGTATTTTATTTTTTTCGAAATGTGTATTTTTTGTCGGTTTGTTTTTTTTTAATGTTATTTTTGTAGGTTTGTACAATTTTTGTTTTTTACTTTTGTCGAATTGTGTATTTTTTGTCGGTTTGTGATTTTTTTGTAGGTTTGTGTAATTTTTGTATTTTATTTTTGTCGAATTGTGTATTTTTTTAGTTTTGTGATTTTATTGTATGTTATTTTTGTAGGTTTGTGTAATTTTTGTATTTTATTTTTATCGAATTGTGTATTTTTTGTCGGTTTGTGTTTTTTGTTTAATTGCGTGATTTTTTGTCGGTTTGTGATTTTTTCGCAGGTTATTTTGTAGGTTTGTGTAATTTTTGTATTTTATTTTTGTCGAATTGTGTATTATTTGTCGGATTGTGTTTTTTTTATTTTAGTTTGTAGGTTTGTGTAATTTTTGTATTTTATTTTGTCGAATTGTGTGTGATTTTTTGCAGGTTATTTTTGTAGGTTTGTGTAATTTTTGTATTTTACTTTTGTCATTGTGTATTTTTTGTCGGTTTGTGATTTGTTTGTATGTTAGTTTTGTAGGTTTGTGTAATTTTTGTATTTGAGTTTTTTTTAAATTGTGTAATTTATGTCGGTTATCCGATTTTCGTATGTTGTTTTGGTCGGTTTGTTTTTTTTTATGTTATTTTTGTAGGTTTGTTTAATTTTTGTATTTTATTTTTGTCGAATTGTGTGTTTTTATGTTATTTTTGTAGGTTTGTGTAATATTTGTCGAATTGTGTATTTTTTGTCGGTTTCTGTTTTTTTTATGTTATTTTTGTAGGTTTGTGCAATTTTTGAATTTTATTTTTGTCGAATTGTGTAATTTTTTGTCTATTTATGATTTTTTTGTATGTTATTTTTGTAGGTTTGTGTAATTTTTGTATTTTATTTTTGTCGAATTGTGTATTTTTTGTCGGTTTGTGATGTTTTTGTAGGTTTGTGTAATTTTTGTATTTTATTTTTGTTTAATTGTGTAATTTTTGTGGTTGTGATTTTTTTGTATGTTATTTTTGTAGGTTTGTTTTTTATTTCTGTCGAATTGTGTATTTTTTGTCGGTTTGTGTAATTTTTGTATTTTATTTTTGTCGAATTGTGTATTTTTTGGTCGGTTTGTCTAATTTTTGTAATTTATTTGTGTATTTTTTGTCGGTTTGTGATTTTTTTGTATGTTAGTTTTGTAGGTTTGTGTAATTTTAGTATTTTATTTTTTTCGAATTGTGTATTTTTTTAGGTTTGTAATTTTATTGTATGTTATTTTTGTAGGTTTGTGTAATTTTTGTATTTTATTTTTATCAAATTGTGTATTTTTTGTCGGTGTGTGTTTTTTTGTTTAATTGCGTGATTTTTTTGTCGGTTTGTAATTTTTTCGCAGGTAATTTTTGTAGGTTTGTGTAATTTGTGTATTTTATTTTTGTCGAATTGTGTGTGATTTTTTGTAGGTTTGTGTAATTTTTGTATTTTATTTTTGTCGAATTGTGGATTTTTTGTCGGTTTGTGTTTTTTTTTATTTTAGTTTGTAGATTTGTATAATTTTTGTATTTTATTTTTGTCGAATTGTGTATTTTTTGTCGGTTTGTGATTTTATTTTATTGTTATTTTTGTAGGTTTGTGTAATTTTTGTATTTCATTTTTGTCGAATTGTGTATTTTTTGTCGGTTTATGATTTTTTTTATTGTTATTTTTGTAGGTTTGTGTAATTTTTGTATTTTATTTGTGTTTAATTTTGTAATTTTTGTGGTTGTGATTTTTTTAATGTTATATATGTAGGTTTGTGTAATTTTTGTATTTTATTTTTTTCGAAATGTGTATTTTTTGTCGGTTTGTTTTTTTTTTAATGTTATTTTTGTAGGTTTGTACAATTTTTGTTTTTTACTTTTGTCGAATTGTGTATTTTTTGTCGGTTTGTGATTTTTTTGTATGTTATTTTTGTAGGTTTGTGTAATTTTTGTATGTTATTTTTGTTAAATTGTGTAATTTTTGTCGGTTTGTCGATCTTTTGTATGTTATTTTTGTAGGTTTGTGTAATTTTTGTATTTTATTATAGTTTAATTGTGTTATTTTTCTAGGTTTGTGTAAATTTTGTATATTATTTTTGTCGAATTGTGTGTTTTTATGTTATTTTTGTAGGTTTGTGTAATTTTTGTATTTTATTTTTGTCGAATTGTGTATTTTTTTAGGTTTGTGATTTTATTGTATGTTATTTTTGTAGGTTTGTGTAATTTTTGAATTTTATTTTTGTCGAATTGTGTATTATTTGTCGGTTTGTGTTTTTTTTATGTTAGTTTGTAGGTTTGTGTAATTTTTGTATTTTATTTTTGTCGAATTGTGTGTGATTTTTTGTCGGTTTGTGATTTTATTTTATTGTTATTTTTGTAGGTTTGTGTAATTTTTGTATTTTTTTTGTGTTTAATTTTGTAATTTTTGTGGTTGTGATTTTTTTAATGTTATATATGTAGGTTTGTGTAATTTTTGTATTTTATTTTTTTCGAAATGTGTATTTTTTGTCGGTTTGTTTTTTTTTAATGTTATTTTTGTAGGTTTGTACAATTTTTGTTTTTTACTTTTGTCGAATTGTGTATTTTTTGTCGGTTTGTGATTTTTTTGTAGGTTTGTGTAATTTTTGTATTTTATTTTTGTCGAATTGTGTATTTTTTTTAGTTTTGTGGAAGAAAGGAAGGAAAGGCGAAAGGAAGGAAGGAAAGGAAAGAAAAAAGAGAGATTCATTGTTTGTGCTTTCTGTTACAGATCCTGTTTCTGCCTGGCTTGCGGACTCCGCAGCCACTACTTTTCTGACGCCGTAGGAGATCATCCGGCCCTCCAAATTAGGCGTCCGCGCCACATAACTGCCTTTTTTAAGGCATTCTGTTCCCAAAAAAACTGTTAATCTGGCGCCACCCACGCTAAATCACAGGTCGAGCCCGCAGCAAAAAAGGTACAGGCAGTCGGCTCTGTATCGCCTGCTGCCCACACCTGCCACCGAACGCGCTGGAACCGTGCAGTTCCTGAGGAGAACGAAAACCGGACACATCAAAGTATCATTTCCCTCCTTAGATAAAAACCCAGAAGAGATGAGCCAGCCCGCAGCCGCCATGCAGCCCACGGCAGGTCCGTCATCGGCTCCCCACCGGGCCCCCCCAGGACCGGCATCGGCGTACAAGCCACTATCACGTCCAGAGGCGAAAATGGACACCTCTGCCCCTACGAGCGACGGTTGGCGCCAGCCAACAAACCCGATCAAGCGACCTCATTCCCCGAACGTGGAGAACGTGACCCGATGCGACAACCGGTTTACCGGTTTACCCGAGGTGAGCGAAGGCGGCGGCGCACCGCGCACAAAACGCTCTTTTAATAATGACAATTTTCCGTCCGCAGGTGAAGCAGCCAGAAGGGAGAGTCCCTCCCGTGGTGATGACTCTAGGCCAGATGACCCACCAGCAGATCACCACATGCATCCAGGACCACCTCGGTCCCGGTAAGTTATTCAACATCAAGTATAACAGGGGCGGCACGGCCAACATCTTCGTGCGGACCATGAATGATCACCGGGCCCTCACAAATGGACTGCGAGCGGGAGCAAAGAGCTTCCACACATTCACCTCAGAAGCAGAAAAGCAAAAGAAGACCGTCATCAAGGGTCTACCGGACGTGGACCTTGACTACATTAAGGAAGACCTCGAGAGCCAGGGCTTCCCGGCAACTAAAGTGGTGAGGATGACGACGACATCCTCAGAATACCCAATATATCTGGCTCACTTCAATAAAGAAGTGGACATGGGAATGCTGAGGGCTTCCGTCAAATACCTGTGCCACTGCAGAATCAGGTTGCAAAAATACCGCAGCCAGCACCTGCAGCACGGCACTCAGTGCTATAGATGCCAAGGATTCGGCCACGGATCGAGTAACTGCGCGCACACGGCGAGGTGTGTAAAGTGTCTGATGGAGCACGCGTCGTCCGAATGCCCGAAGAAGACCAGGGACGAGCCCGCCGCATGCTGCAACTGCGGAGGCCCACACCCGGCCAACTACAGGGAGTGCCCCAAGAGGGTCGAATACGTCGCGGCCCTTCAACGCAGAACGACCCACAGGAACGCCCCGCAGAGGAGGGCGCCAGAGGCGCAAGCTCAAATACCTACCGCTAGAGTAGACGGCCGACGAACGTGGGCCAACGTCGCCAGCGGCAACAACACGACCCCCCCAGGAGAACCACGCCAAGAACCCACCGAACCGGAGCACACGAGACCGGATCCAACCACCAGCAGCTCTGACGACGACGACATCATGGCACTGCTACACGGCCTCATCAGAGTGCGCAGCAGACTGGCCACCTGCAAGTCGAAAGCGGAAAAATTAATCATCCTCATGGAGCTCCTCAACGACACCATCAATGGATAAAAATGCATCTGTGCTAAACGTACTAATGTGGAACGCCTGCAGCATCAGAAACAAAATCGAAGAGCTGCTAGACCTGATCAACAGTCGGAAGATCGATATAATTCGTCTCAGCGAAACACATCTTACCGAAGAAATCAGATTTCGAGTGCCAGGTTACGACGTCTACAGAAATGACAGAGTACCACGCGAGGGCGGAAGGGCGAGCGCAGCAGGCGGAACAGCCATCCTAACACGTCGAGGACTCCAAATAACCAGAGTGCCAACACCTACAATGGACAACATAGAAGCTACCGTCATCAGGCTGGAGATAAACTTTCAACCGACTACGATAATATCGGCATACTGCCCGGCGAACTCAGTAAATATCACTAGAGGCGATATTAATAAATTACTTGCGCTAGGTACAAGAGTACTCGTAGGAGGTGATCTAAACTCCAAACATCGACATTGGAATAACTACGTGACCAATCAAAATGGAAAAATACTTTTCAAACACCTAGAAAGTCACGATTACGCAATCCTCGCACCGGACAAGCCGACTCTGTACAACGCAAGAAATAAATATCCAAGCACTCTCGATATTGCGCTGATAAAAAATATCGCATCCATATCTCCACTGAAGACGTTAAACAAACTATCATCAGACCATTTTCCGGTGAGCTTCACAATCGGCGGAAACATCACGAGAATAACTAGGACTCAACTTGACTTCCAAAAAGCCGACTGGGATAAATACAAGGAGGGGATAAATGAGCAAATTTATCTAACATCCGAAACTCTCACCTCGCCAGCACACATTGACGAAGCGGTCAATTCACTGACAAAAATCATACAAAGAGCCCGAGATAATTGCATCCCCAAAAAGAAAATTCAACCCTTCACTGTGAAGCTCACACCACATGTAAAATTCCTGATTACAGAAAAAAATAGACTTCGCCGAATCCACCAAAACACCCGAGAAAGCTGCTTCAAAGTAGCAATCAACGCTCTCGGTAGAGAAATCAAGGAAGAGATTGCGAAGTTAAAAAATACTCTGTGGTCAGAAAAAGTAACATCCCTCTGCACTCAGGACAATTCAATTTGGAAAATGGCTAAAGCCCTGCGCTATCAAGATAATAGCATCCCGCCTCTCAAACAATTCAACTCGACGACCCTGGCACTCTCAAACGAAGAAAAATCAAACACCTTGGCCGACGGATTTGAAAAAGCTTACGCCACTACAGACGGAATGAGCGACCCGGCAGTAACCAGAATGGTAGATAGCACCCTAGCAGACCTAATTTTACTTCCCCAAACAAATGTGGAGGATATAAAACTCACCACGCCAAAAGAAGTGGCCCACATCATCAGGCACCTTAAACCAAATAAGGCCCCGGGTGAAGATCAAATTACCAACGTGCTACTTAAACGCCTACCGCAGAGAGCGACTGTCTACATAACTAAGATTTTTAACGCCTGCCTACTGCTGGGACACTTCCCCGACTCGTGGAAAAACGCTTGCGTTTTACCATTCCACAAAGCGAAAAAAGATCGTTCAAACCCGACATCCTACCGCCCTATCAGCTTGCTACCGACGCTCAGCAAAGTACTTGAACAAGTCATACTCAACAGATACCTTCCCCACCACAACACCAACAAGACACTGCCAGATGAACAGTTCGGTTTCAGAAAGAAACACTCGACAATCCATCAACTCACACGCGTCACGGAGCATATTTCAAGAGCCTTCAACAACAAGCAATACACCACCATGGCACTGCTAGACCTTGAAAAAGCATTCGACACCGTATGGATGGACGGACTGATCCACAAAATGTACGTCACCAAAACACCTACGTACATAATTCGAATAATCCAAGCATACCTGAAGAACCGAACATTCATCGTCAAAGTGGGAGAGACAAAATCAACAAGACGAGAAGTACCCAAAGGCGTGCCACAAGGAAGTTTACTCGGTCCCCATCTCTTCAATCTGTACACCTACGACGTTCCTCCACTCACCAGATGCAATAAAGCAACCTACGCTGACGACATGGGCCTCTACGCCTCATCAAGAGCGCCAAAGTTGGCCGTGAAATATCTGCAAGCGGGTCTCAACACGATCGGAGACTATTATAAAAAATGGCGACTCAAACTAAACGAAGCCAAAACAGAAGCCATCACGTTCACACGCAGGTTGAAAAATAAAATACCTAAAGAAAAAATCATCATGAGTGGAGTGAAACTAGATTGGAAGCCCGAAGTTAAATACCTAGGCCTAACCATGGACAGCCGCCTAAATTGGAGAGCGCACATAGGAAATGCGAGAATAAAAACACAGCAAGCGATAGGAGCGATCAGCCCCATCTTCAACAGGAAAAGTCCGCTAGCTGAGAAGAAAAAACTCCTGCTATATCAGAGCCAAATTCGCCCCGTCCTTACGTATGCTATACCGGTTTGGGGTAACATATCTAATTCTACATATCGCGCAATTCAAACACTTCAAAACAAATGCATTAAAATCACATATAACACACCCATGTACACAAACCTCAAACACTTACACGAACAAGAAAAAATTCCCACACTACAAGAATACTCACACAAACTAACAAAAAGATTCTATGATACCCTAAACCCGGAAAACCACCTCGTTAAAGAACTGGGCGCATATAACTCGCCCGACGACCTCCCGTTTCGTTACAAGCACAGAATGCCCAAACATATTATCCTGGAGCTCCATGAGAATGATCACATCGACGAGACAGACGGCGAATAAAACATCCAAATTCGCCGTCCACCAGGCACACATCCTCTTTCCCTTTTTCTCCGCAGGATCTAGGACAACTCAAATGAAGGAGGATGCCGCCAACTCATGAAAGAATGCTTTTTCCCACATTTTTCCACAGGACTAGGGCAGCAGATTCCAGAGACAACGCAGCCTACAAATAAAATATTTAACTTCAGTAAAATGAAAAAATAAATACGAGTAAATAGTTCAGAACTAAATGTTTGTCTTTTCTCCTTTTTTTGTTTAGGGTTTTTTATCCAGTTAAGATCTTTTCCCTAAAAACTCATGAAAATGTAATAATAAATTCAGTCAATTAAATAACACCAACAGTTGGTGATAGTAATAAGGCCAAAGTGCCGCAGTACTAGTTAGCTAGAAACATGAGGGGTATTGCTATAAGCCCCAGCTAGTTAGAGGATTTCGAAAGAATCCGTAAAATCAAAAAAAAAAAAAAAAATTTTAGTTTTGTGATTTTATTGTATGTTATTTTTGTAGGTTTGTGTAATTTTTGTATTTTATTTTTATCGAATTGTGTATTTTTTGTCGGTTTGTGTTTTTTGTTTAATTGCGTGATTTTTTGTCGGTTTGTGATTTTTTCGCAGGTTATTTTGTAGGTTTGTGTAATTTTTGTATTTTATTTTTGTCGAATTGTGTATTATTTGTCGGATTGTGTTTTTTTTATTTTAGTTTGTAGGTTTGTGTAATTTTTGTATTTTATTTTGTCGAATTGTGTGTGATTTTTTGCAGGTTATTTTTGTAGGTTTGTGTAATTTTTGTATTTTACTTTTGTCATTGTGTATTTTTTGTCGGTTTGTGATTTGTTTGTATGTTAGTTTTGTAGGTTTGTGTAATTTTTGTATTTGAGTTTTTTTTAAATTGTGTAATTTATGTCGGTTATCCGATTTTCGTATGTTGTTTTGGTCGGTTTGTGTTTTTTTATGTTATTTTTGTAGGTTTGTTTAATTTTTGTATTTTATTTTTGTCGAATTGTGTGTTTTTATGTTATTTTTGTAGGTTTGTGTAATATTTGTCGAATTGTGTATTTTTTGTCGGTTTCTGTTTTTTTATGTTATTTTTGTAGGTTTGTGCAATTTTTGAATTTTATTTTTGTCGAATTGTGTATTTTTTTGTCTATTTATGATTTTTTTGTATGTTATTTTTGTAGGTTTGTGTAATTTTTGTATTTTATTTTTGTCGAATTGTGTATTTTTTGTCGGTTTGTGATGTTTTTGTAGGTTTGTGTAATTTTTGTATTTTATTTTTGTTTAATTGTGTAATTTTTGTGGTTGTGATTTTTTTGTATGTTATTTTTGTAGGTTTGTATTTTATTTCTGTCGAATTGTGTATTTTTTGTCGGTTTGTGTAATTTTTGTATTTTATTTTTGTCGAATTGTGTATTTTTTGGTCGGTTTGTCTAATTTTTGTAATTTATTTGTGTATTTTTTGTCGGTTTGTGATTTTTTTGTATGTTAGTTTTGTAGGTTTGTGTAATTTTAGTATTTTATTTTTTTCGAGTTGTGTATTTTTTTAGGTTTGTAATTTTATTGTATGTTATTTTTGTAGGTTTGTGTAATTTTTGTATTTTATTTTTATCAAATTGTGTATTTTTTGTCGGTGTGTGTTTTTTTGTTTAATTGCGTGATTTTTTTGTCGGTTTGTAATTTTTTCGCAGGTAATTTTTGTAGGTTTGTGTAATTTGTGTATTTTATTTTTGTCGAATTGTGTGTGATTTTTTGTAGGTTTGTGTAATTTTTGTATTTTATTTTTGTCGAATTGTGGATTTTTTGTCGGTTTGTGTTTTTTTTATTTTAGTTTGTAGATTTGTATAATTTTTGTATTTTATTTTTGTCGAATTGTGTATTTTTTGTCGGTTTGTGATTTTATTTTATTGTTATTTTTGTAGGTTTGTGTAATTTTTGTATTTCATTTTTGTCGAATTGTGTATTTTTTGTCGGTTTATGATTTTTTTTATTGTTATTTTTGTAGGTTTGTGTAATTTTTGTATTTTATTTGTGTTTAATTTTGTAATTTTTGTGGTTGTGATTTTTTTAATGTTATATATGTAGGTTTGTGTAATTTTTGTATTTTATTTTTTTCGAAATGTGTATTTTTTGTCGGTTTGTTTTTTTTTAATGTTATTTTTGTAGGTTTGTACAATTTTTGTTTTTTACTTTTGTCGAATTGTGTATTTTTTGTCGGTTTGTGATTTTTTTGTATGTTATTTTTGTAGGTTTGTGTAATTTTTGTATGTTATTTTTGTTAAATTGTGTAATTTTTGTCGGTTTGTCGATCTTTTGTATGTTATTTTTGTAGGTTTGTGTAATTTTTGTATTTTATTATAGTTTAATTGTGTTATTTTTCTAGGTTTGTGTAAATTTTGTATATTATTTTTGTCGAATTGTGTGTTTTTATGTTATTTTTGTAGGTTTGTGTAATTTTTGTATTTTATTTTTGTCGAATTGTGTATTTTTTTAGGTTTGTGATTTTATTGTATGTTATTTTTGTAGGTTTGTGTAATTTTTGAATTTTATTTTTGTCGAATTGTGTATTATTTGTCGGTTTGTGTTTTTTTTATGTTAGTTTGTAGGTTTGTGTAATTTTTGTATTTTATTTTTGTCGAATTGTGTGTGATTTTTTGTCGGTTTGTGATTTTATTTTATTGTTATTTTTGTAGGTTTGTGTAATTTTTGTATTTTTTTTGTGTTTAATTTTGTAATTTTTGTGGTTGTGATTTTTTTAATGTTATTGATACGAGATGGCAATGAGCTAAAACGCCGTTGAAAGAACTCGCCCGCCCGGAAGGCTCCGCCGCAGCGCCCAAAGGGAAAAACCCCGTGCGCCATGCCGAGCCAATCACAGGCCGCCGGACGCAAGGGACGGGCTCCCGAAGAAACCGCCGTCGAGTTCGACAGGCGTTCAAAAGGGGGGATTTTGGCTACAGAAGGCAGTTCTCCCGGAGCTGCAGACTCCCGCTGTTACCAGCAAATAGCTGCCAAACCCCCACCACGGACTTTCCACCCGTGGAGTGCTTACCTCGACTTACCTCCGGAAAGGAAAGTCACCGCGGAGTGAAGTTACCCAGTGCCTTTGTAAACTAAAGTCAACTCCGTGAAGTTACCGAGTGCCTTTGTAACTAAAGTCACCTCAGCGAAGTTACCCAGTGCCTTTGTAAACAAAAGTCAACTCCGTGAAGTTACCCAGTGCCTTTGTAAACTAAAGTCAACTCCGTGAAGTTACCCAGTGCCTTTGTAAACTAAAGCCAACTCAGTGAAGTTACCCAGTGCCTTTGTAACTAAAGTCAACTCAGCGAAGTTACCCAGTGTCTTTATAAACTAAAGTAAACTCAGTGAATTAGACACTCCATAGAATTAAGTCCAAGTGAATTCAGTGAAATAGACACTCTTTAATATTAAGACTTAGTATCTAGTGGACGTTATATGATTATTATAAAATAAACAAAGATTATACTACCACGAATTGTTTCTCTGAGCCCTATTGATATTACCCACCTATCAATTGGCGCCCAGCGTGTTTGTCAAGTCAGTGAACAATGTTTTAAAAAAAAAAAAAATTAAATACATAAATTCAGTGACTACCCTATGGGAAAGACAAGAGTGGCAATACACCGAACAAAAGTGGGCTCAGGAAACCAACAAGTGGTATGAATTTTTTATTGAAAAAAATAAATAAATGAAAATGCCACAAACACGTAGCACGGCAGCAGAAAGCGCCACCATGTCCAACGATAAACTAAACGACCTCCCGGCTTCAACCTCGACTTCAGCTGACGCAGCGAATGTTCCCCTACAGACAACAGGGAGGACAGACACCCCGACGATACAAATAACGGCAAGTCAAATAACGGAAATAGGGACAGTGATAACAAGACAATTTGCAAACATGTACGTTTGTCAAAGGGAACCTCGCCTGGAGGCAATATTTTCCGGGAGATTGGAAGAATTCCCACGACTCTTCCTGGAACGGTGCGAGGAGTACTTTAAAGCGGCAAAAACATACGAAGAAAACAAAGCAAGGGTAGCAACAACCCAGCTCCGAGATAAGGCCAAGGACTGGGCTAACACATACAAGCACCCAGAATGGGAGAACTTTAAAAGATTTTTCCTTCGGGAGTACGAGGGACCAGAAGTGGAACTCCGGCTTCAAAACCAAATATTCCACAAAATTCAAGAAAACACAGAATCTTTGGCGGAATTCATAATAAACAAACAAAGGATGTTCGCACGGCTTCACCCAAAGAAAGACCTCTCAGAGTTAGATGTTTTCGTACCGGCGTTCTGTAATAGTCAGATGTTACCACAGTACGCCCACGTATACGCCACCACCATGGAGGAGTGGATGAACCAGGCGATGAGGTATGAGAACTCCAAAGGAAGGTTTAAGATTCTGGGCCAACGCCAAACCAGACACGACTCTCCGCCTCACCGGTCACCTCAGCGGAGTTCATCTCAGCACCGTTCACCGCCTCGCCGTGACCAGCCTCGCCGTTCTCCACCTCGACGGTCACCGTACCGCCAACCACCGGCCCAAAGATCCACAGTAAACCGAAACAGGAGAGACCGGAACCCGGAAAACCGGTACCGCCCGGGAGCTCAGTACTAACACAGCGACCCGGGCGAAGAAGGAAGAAACCGAGACAACTAGCAGAGTGCCACACGGCAACATCGGGTTCCTTCCTACCGAGAATAAGAGTGAACATAGAGGGGCAAACCTATCACGCGCTCATAGACTCAGCAGCCTCACACTCTCTAATAAAAACGGCCATAGCACAAAATGCCAAACTAGAGCAATCTTCCATCAAATGCCTTAAACTGGCGAATACAAGAGACGTAATGCGAATAAAGGGCATCGTTTCGTTGAAATTTGACATCCAGAATACAACACAGGAATGGAAATTTCTCGTGGGAGAAAACCTAAGAGAAAACATTATCTTAGGACGCGATTGGCTCTCCCAAGAAGAGGCTTCAATAGACTTCATGCGAAACTGTTTAAATTTCGGAAGATCAATCAGAACAACCACCCACTTCGTACCCATTCGCCAGGAACAAAAGAAGGACGAGATCCACTGGCCACTATTAGATCAAATCCCAGACCAGGAGAAGGAAGGATACGCGGACCTAATACGCGAATATAGCGAAGTATTTTCCCCCGTGACAGGAACAGCGAAAGTACCACCACACAAAATCCACCTAATTAACGAGA
>JAHDVE020009232.1:0-11267 GCA_022606495.2 Halesus radiatus | reverse complement strand
GATCTGTAATACCAAACTATCTGTACAATGCATTCACCGGTTAATCAATCTGTAATACCAAACTATGTGTACAATGCATTCACCGGTTAATCAATATGTAATACCAAACTATGTGTACAAATCATTCACCGGTTAATCGATCTGTAATACCAAACTATGTGTACAATGCATTCACCGGTTAATCGATCAGTAATGCCAAACTATGTGTACAATGCATTCACCGGTTAATCGATATGTAATACCAAACTATGTGTACAATGCATTTGACCCATGAACGTGATACAACGTTAAAATATACAAGTTATTAATCTTATGTAGAGGCAGATAATATTATACCATACTTTCCCGGGAGGTCACTTTAAATAAACACTGTTTATTTGTTTGTTTTATAACGAAATTTATACACCATTTGACACGCAGAGGACACAATATTGCAATACACATGTTATCGGAGATGTTATTTAATCCAGATAGTTATTTAATAACTTATTTATGTTCTTGCCAGATTTTAAGAAAGGAAAGGTATATTTTCTGATGGGTGGTACACTACAGGGATTTGATTAGAATGTATCTTCCTAAATATAATTCGTCCCTTGATTAGAAACAGATTAGAGTGTGAGGCTTCGAAGAATGGTAATAAAATAAGATAAAGGAAATTAGGATATATAAGCATTACATCAGTGGTAAACCGCAGGTTTATTGAATTTAAAGATATGAGAGTGAGAAAAGGTAATTTTTTGATTTGGACAATTCAATTCCCAACCTGTAACTATTGACATTAATGTGTCGGACTGCACTAACTCCTCCCCGCTTACTGGAATAAACATTTATTATTATTATTATTCAATTCGCAACCTGTAACTAGTGACATCAATGTGTGGGACTGCACTAACTCCTCCCCACTTACCGGAATAAACATTTATTATTATTATTATTCAATTCCCTACCTGTAACTAGTGACATCAATGTGTGGGACTGCACTAACTCCTCCCCACTTACTGGAATAAACATTTATTATTATTATTATTCAATTCGCAACCTGTAACTAGTGACATCAATGTGTGGGACTGCACTAACTCCTCCCCACTTACTGGAATAAACATTTATTATTATTATTATTCAATTCCCTACCTGTAACTAGTGACATCAATGTGTGGGACTGCACTAACTCCTCCCCACTTACCGGAATAAACATTTATTATTATTATTATTCAATTCGCAACCTGTAACTAGTGACATCAATGTGTGAGACTGCACGAACTCCTCCCCACTTACTGGAATAAACATTTATTATTATTATTATTCAATTCGCAACCTGTAACTAGTGACATCAATGTGTGGGACTGCACTATCTCCTCCCCACTTACCGGAATAAACATTTATTATTATTATTATTCAATTCGCAACCTGTAACTAGTGACATCAATGTGTGAGACTGCACGAACTCCTCCCCACTTACTGGAATAAACATTTATTATTATTATTATTCAATTCGCAACCTGTAACTAGTGACATCAATGTGTGGGACTGCACTAACTCCTCCCCACTTACTGGAATAAACATTTATTATTATTATTATTCAATTCCCTACCTGTAACTAGTGACATCAATGTGTGGGACTGCACTAACTCCTCCCCACTTACTGGAATAAACATTTATTATTATTATTATTCAATTCGCAACCTGTAACTAGTGACATCAATGTGTGGGACTGCACTAACTCCTCCCCACTTACTGGAATAAACATTTATTATTATTATTATTCAATTCCCTACCTGTAACTAGTGACATCAAAAATACGGAAAACAAATGTTCCTTTAAAAGTAAGATGATTGATCACCTCCAATAAACCTGTCAGCTTCTAAATTCTTTTATAACTTTAAACTAGAAAACTTTTGAGAAAAATAAATTAATTGTAATCTATTAATGTATTGTCATCTAAATATCCTAGCTGGACAAGCACCCTGTACATTGCCCATCTCAGCACACTGACAGGCGTTTCACACCTGGTGAGAGGGGCAATACGTCAGCTGATAACAAATGTTCATATATATGTAATAAATAAAATAAAATAAATATCTCTCTCCAATGAGATTTACTTTTTATATTTGCCTTTCTAACTCCGTTTTTAATTAATCATAATAATAGTTATTTATTCCAGAAAGTATGCGGGCCGGAGTAGTGCAATGCAATACTTCCATAGGTGTACATAATACAAACAAATAAATAACAATAGATACAAAAAATAAGAAGAAGAAAAAAAGTAAATAAAAACATAGAAAAAGATTACTCAGTAAAATATGCTAGTTAAATTCATTCACCAAGGGAGAAAATAAAAATTAACAAGTTTATGGTGGATATTTGATGGTTTCCCGTCTCCAAGGGGCCATCAAGGGAGACTCCATCCATGTAGCTGTGGCAGTAATGATGGTATTCTTGGATCGGCGTACTCTGCACCATAGGCTTCCCATGCGGTGGCGGAGAAGTGTCCTGAAAGAGTGTATTCGTCCTTCCAGGAACATTTCTGTAGCGCTGCAGTATCTCGGTAGACGGAAAAGTTGGCGATAAGCATTATTGTGGGTGACTTTTATCTGTTGCCAGATTCCAGTTCTGACGTATACAGGAGATGTGTATAATGTGTTGAACAGCATTCTTTTGACGTTTGCACTACAAAACTTGTAGCTTGTTTAGGTTTCTTTCAATACCCAAATATAATAGCGTGTGCGTCATATTTGACTAGCTGTTTTGACGATAAAGAAAAAACGCCGAATAAAACAACAAACAAAATGTTGCGTCACGGGTTCAATGACCGACATGACTCGTACATCACATTTGTCCATGTGCGAGCGAGCTGTCTACCCCTCGCGATCTCTGCCGGAATGTGGAAAGTACTGAGACACACGAGTTAACCGCCTCCGATGTACATCACTTCCGAGTGGACAATGCTGATTGTCCTCTTCGCCCTGCGCTTCACCTCGCCTAGTTTGTTAAAATGCTAAGCAGAACATGCATTCCGCAGATCACCTCATTGAACCGAAACTTAATCTAGCAATTACAATGCTAAAACCGGCTATTGAACTTACAAGTCCAGCCGGTCAACAACCTCATAGACAGTGGACTTCACACGGCCCTACACCAGAACTAGGAACTACACAAAAGGCTCCACCGCCTCACTTAAATTAATATATCTTATCGATTGAATCCAAGCGCTTCGTTTGTTGAATTGCTCACTTGATAATTCCTTTTGAAATTGTATCATATTTGTTGTATTATTGTAATAATTAATAATAAAGGATATTTTTATACAAAAGTATATTTTTGTACACAACGACGACGTAAGAAGTTAACTCGCGGGACCGACGTTGAACAAAGGAGAGTGGCAGAGGGGGCAATTGCGGTGTAAGTTGATACGTAAGAAGATTTGGCTTCGATCGCATTACACGAGTGGCTGTTTTTTTTAAACTGTAAGTCAAAAAGTAACATTTTAAAGTAACGTTTAGACGAGATATATAAAGCTGTGGGAACAGGATAAAGATTTTT
The DNA here is from genome assembly GCA_022606495.2 of Halesus radiatus. Taxonomy (NCBI): domain Eukaryota; kingdom Metazoa; phylum Arthropoda; class Insecta; order Trichoptera; family Limnephilidae; genus Halesus; species Halesus radiatus. Next base: position 7,727 of record JAHDVE020009232.1, on the reverse strand, counting down.
CTTCAGCATGTACACTTTGAGAACATTAAGTGCAATAGCAACAGTAAAATGGTGTTTCTCCAGTATGTGTAAGAATGTGTAGTTTTAGAGTTCCTTTAGATAGCATGAGAATGAAAAAGGTCTTTCAAGTATTTTCTCCAGCTTGTAACCAATATGAACGACATGAGTTCAATATTTCTAAATGTTTCATTCTTATACTTGGTTTTACCGGTATACTATGAACGCCCGAAAATTAAAACGTGTCCCCACTATGAAAGATCTTGGTATCGTGTTTGATAGTAGGCTAACATTTCAGGCTCATATTGAAGTGATCTGTAGTACTTCATTTAAAATGTTGGGTTTCGTCCTACGTACTGCAAGGAATTAAAGACACTCGGGTTCTCATAATATTATATAAGTCATTAGTAAGGAGTAGGCTTGAGAGTGGGTCGGTGGTTTGGAGACCACATCGGGTGAAGTATTCCCTCTTGCTAGAGAGAGTTCAGAAGAAATTTCTCTATCTGAGGGAGTATGGCTACTACCCGTGGCTCTATCCTACCGACCTTCTCTTAGGTATGCTCGGAATGAACCATCTGCGGGTCAGAAGGGATGTACACATTATTACACGTTTCTTCAGGCTGATTCGCTGATGGTTCGAAAACTCGGCTATCATGGAGAGCATTCATTTCTATGTTCCTGATGGTTATCTCCATCACCGACATCATAGACTGTTTTATCTCCCGGCCTGCAGGACCAACTTGCCAATGGTAATGCCGATGGAGGGGGCAATCTTGCTGTTAAATAGAATCACTTTGGATATAGACATATTTAGCATCAATGAAGCTGCGTTTAAACATAAAGCTTTGTTGCTACTTGTACAAGTATAATACCAGTATGTGTTGTATGCAATTTACTGAGATTATGTATGTCTGTCTTCTTTCTATTATTTTTTATTATTTTAAGTAATTATTTTGGAAACAATAATAACAAGACAAGATTTTTCTGCCTAGCGCAAAGGGTAACAATTATTTTTATAAACAATAATTATTAGCCCGATCTTGTCTTAAAAAATCAAAACTCTTGTCTTAAAACAAAAATCTTGTTAAAAACTTTAGTTTATCAATTAATAAATATTTGACAAGTCAAAGCACTTTTCACCAATAAAATGTAGACATAATTAGTCTCGACGCCATCTATTGGGGGATTTAGCCGTTACAAGCCTTTCTCATACTAATAAAGTTGGTTGTTTACAGGTGAAATATAATAAAACAGTAATTATTGAATGAAACACTAGTATATATTGATTAACTTGGCGGGTTTGCGATAAGCCGACGTAGCTCAACGGTAGAGCATCTGACCGGCAATCAGAAGGGTGCAGGTTTGAGTCCTGTCGGCGACATTTATCTTTTCTCGGAAGGTTTTTTCAATTTGGACGAGTGTTTCAGGCTAATAATTATTGTTTATAAAAATAATTGTTACCATTTGCACTATGCACAAAAATCTTGTCTTAAAAACTTTAGTTTATCAATTAATAATTATTTTGGATGTTGTACATCCTGTCTTATCTAATAATAGCTTTAAAACATGATTTAAATGAAAATTTTGTTAAATCTTAGAAAAGAATAAAGAATTGAATTAACTTGAATTGGATTGAATTTATTGACTGATGAAATTACAGTTAAAATTTAAAAAAAATAAAATACTTAATGTATATGATAATCACATGCTTTCAAAGCGGAGTATTTCCATCAGGTTATAAACAAACTACCATAACTAGAATATTTAAGTCTGGTAATTCTGAAGAAGTTAATATCCCATCCCATTTCAGTAAACTCAAAACTTGTTAGAAAAGGAATGAACCAATTTAGTAATAGTATAATTCGTGAAAAACCATTAGGCTTCATGGAAAGTAGAAGCAAACCATGATCTGTTTGCAAAAATAAATAGGTTTATTCACAATTCATTAGATAAATCATTCAAATACATACGAGTAGATAGCATATCTCATGACAAACTCATAAATAAATTAAAGAACATTGGAATCGATAATACAGCTCTAGAACGGAATGACTGGAACGCTATTAACAAACTATCAATACCAACCCGATGTATGGCAGTGAGGCATCGAACTGGCAGAGGAAGGGTGAAAGTAAACTGAATGCCGTAGAAATGAGATCTCTGAGGCGAATGTGTTGTAAAACCATGTATGATAGTGTGAAAAATATTGAGATTCGTAAAAAATGCAAGGCTTATGTAAGCGTAATGAATAAGATTAAGATAGGGAAGCTTAGATGGTTTGGGCATTTAGAGCGAATGAACGAAGAAAGAAGTGTAATAAGAATGTATGACGCGAATATGAATGGAAGAAGGAGCCGGGGACGGCCGAGGAAGACATGGTACGATCAAGTGAATCAAATACTTGAGTCGGGCCATGTCAGAAGTCGGAATAATAGAAGAGAATATCTGAGACGATGTATGAATGTGAATGAGGCAAGAAGTGTATGCCAAGATCGAGTTGTTTGGCGCTCCGTCCTTTTGCCTACCCCTGCGGGGAAACGGCGTGATGGTTAGTTAGTTAACTAGCAAAGACTAACATTAATGTTTGAAAAGTTGGTTTTATAAAAATCTACTAATTATTATACCTTTCTCCATTAATAAATTTCAATCAAAACCAGAATTTAAAATTACAATACATTGAATTAAATACAAGAGAACCAATTCCAAATAAACATGTTCTTCACTTAGTCCAACTGCCAAAATTAAATTCCTTCGTGTATTAAACCAATATTTCAAATGGAAAACACATATTTGTGAACTTGTCAAACGAATTATAAAATGGATATATATACTCATGAGTGTAATTGTTTAATCTATATTAAAATATGAAATTATTGGCTGGGGATGGGGGCAAATGATAATATTTTAAATCCATTTAAATAGTTCGAAGATTGATAATTAAGGTAATATTAAATGATAAAAAACATCAACATTTTCCACTAAAACCCGTCATACAATATTCAATGTACCTACAGTAGATAAAACGTATAAAAAATGTTAAATACTTTACTTTACAAGAAAAAACAGTTAAATTAGTTAAAATTTAATATAACCGCAAGATATCAGAATAACTTTAAGTACTAAGCATGCTTGAAATACCTACCTCTATCTAGAAATAACTTACTATTCACGCGAGTTCATCGGTCACCTACTTGCATAATGCATGCGATTATTTGAATCTCCCTTGCCTCCTTCTTCCCTTATTTGACCTTTATCCAGCCAGTCCTAATCGAACCGCAGACGCAACGAGTCAACTGTATCGCCGCAACCCGCGATTCAACCTATAGCAGTGAAACACGAGTGAATTATTTACACCTATTGGTGAAATCGGTGAGTCCCTTCTTTTACCACTCCCATCTCTTATTTTTCCCTATCCTATGCCGTAATCGCCCGCAAAATCCTTTTACATACAATCGCAAGTACAAAACCATCCTGATAATTACGTTAATGATTGGCTCCACCTGCACGCATCACTTACTATAAAACAATCTGTTGCATGTGACACCTCTTGATAATGAAACACTCAATTACAACAAACACTTATTTATTTATTAAATAACATGTTACACGGTAATGATGTATAATCTATTGGAAAGCTATGCTCCGTTTTATTCTATCACAATATTCTTTCTGTCCGCTGACCCTGAAAGCGGGATAATCCCCCCTTAGAAACCGTCTGATGGACAGTGCCATTTATGAACAGTAATACATTACAAAATCTTCCAGCAAATCTAAAAAAACAAAGAAAATATCCATTCCAGCGTAAATTGAAATTAAACCTCAAACTACTGTAACAGCCCTTTATTTGATATTTTAATTGGTTGTTTTTAATGTTTTTAGTTTCTTAATTGATAAACTAAAGTTTTTAAGACAAGATTTTTGTGCATAGCGCAAAGGGTAACAATTATTTTTATAAACAATAATTATTAGCCTGAAACACTCATCCTAATTGAAAAAAACCTTCCGAGAAAAGATAAATGTCGCCGACAGGACTCGAACCTGCACCCTTCTGATGTCCGGTCAGATGCTCTACCGTTGAGCTACGTCGGCTTATCGCAAACCCGCCAAGTTAATCAATATATACTAGTGTTTCATTCAATAATTAATGTTTTTAATTATATTTCACCTGTAAACAACCAACTTTATTAGTATGAGGAAGGCTTGTTAGTTTCTGTTTTCTACACCCCTTCTCGTGTTCTCTTTAAGTATTAATATTATTACTACAACTGATAAATAATTTTACTCGGTTGATTCGTATTTTCCTCTGCTGTAATATATTGTAAACATTAATAAAAATAAACAAAATTCCTTTACCAAACACAAGAACCTTGTTTCTTGATGGTGGGGAACGGCTATATTATGTTTTCTTTGGTACATTGTGAATAATATTAATTTCGTATTTCTTTCTCATTTGTAAAAATATATACATTTTTTTTTTTAAATTAACAGGAAAGCATGTGAATTTTTAAATTATCTTTCGTGAACATGAATAATAGCAGTCAGAAAATAAAAAGGTTTTCTCCAGTATGGGTAAGCATGTGACGTTTTAAATTTACCTTTTGAGAACATGAATAGATACAGTTGGAACATCAATAAAGTTTTTCTCCGGTATGAGTAAGCATGTGACGTTTTAAAGTTCCCTTTCGAGAACATACATATGTACAGTAGGGACATGAAAAGGGTTTTTCTCCAGTATGGGTAAGAATATGAAGTTTTAAAGTTCCCTTTTGATGACATGAATAAGTACAGGAGGAACATGAAAAGGGTTTTTTTCTAGTATGTGTAATCATGTGCCGAAGTAAATATCCCTTTACAAAACACGAGTAGTTGCAGTGGGAACATATGTAAGGTTTTTCTAAAGAGTGAGAATCTACGTGATTTTTTAAACTACTCTTTCGTGAACATGAATAGTTGCAGTCGGAACATGAATAAGGTTTTACTCCAGTATGGATAAGCATGTGACGTTTTATAGCTCCCTTTCGAGAACATGAATAAGTGCAACGGGAACATGAATACGGTTTTTCTCCAGAATGAGTATGAGTGTGATGCTCTAAAGATATCCTTTGAGAACATGAATAGTCGCAGTAGGAACATGAATAAGGTTTTTCTCCAGTATGAGTAAGCATGTGACGAGTCAAAATTGTCTTATGAGAACATGAATAGTTGCAGTAGGAACACGCATAAGGTTTTTCTCCAGTATGGGCAAGCATGTGACTTTTTAAGTTTCCCTTTTGAGAACATGAATAGTTGCAGTAGGAACACGAATAAGGTTTTTCTCCAGTATGGGTAAGCATGTGACGTTTTAAAGTTCCCCTATGAAAACATGAATAGTTGCATTCGGAACACGGGAACGTTTTATCTGCGGTATGGGTGCGCAAGTGCAGTGCTAACTCTGACTTCCGTGAGCAGGAGTACTTACAAAGGGAACATGACAATGACAGTTTTCCAGTCTTCGGGTTAGTTATGAAATCTGAAAAAGATAGCGGATAATGCTCAACAAATAATAAGGCATAAGGAAAATAGAAAAAACATTACAACAAATTCAAGCAAACAGAAAACGGTATTACCTGCGGTATGAATAACACTTCCAGAGTGCTCTAAGCATTCCTTTTTAACATCGGGCAGGTCTATGTCTATTTCCATATAAGGAATCCCCCCTCTATCTTCTTCTCGGGGTTCTGGTTCTGCCTTTATGGGGACAGTCTCCACATTAATGCTACCTGGAACAACAAAATAACAATACTTTACAGACACGCTTTAGAAATAAAAACATCCTGTGTACACCTCACTAGAGTCTCAAGTGTGAGGGCTAATGATACTATGACATCCCCAATCATAGGTATGTTGTGAGGCTGAAGAATATGGAAGTGGAAAGAGATGGAGAAACGAAAAGTAGGAAAGTATTTAGCTATTTAGATCTGGTTAAAGCCCACGGCTAAAGCCATTTTTAGTAACGTTTCGATTCTAAATGGTGGTCTTTCACTAGGACGATACTGAGAGTACCTTTCACCCCGGAATACATAGTATACAATATTTTATTTTAATAAAATGTGAAATAAAAATATATTATAAAATAATTTTTACTTGGGCACGCCTCAACCACGGGGGCCGTCGTCTTTAGTATTACATATTAATATTGTTTAACTGAGCCTTAACGGGTAAAAATTACAATTGCATATTAAAATATTATAAAATAAAAAAATAATGGAACTTGAGACTTAAGATCCCTTTCCGAAAATGTAATAGAAAGAAAAAAAACAACTTAAACATTTTTAATTAGAAACCTCAAAATAAAAAGAGTTTTACCATCGGAGAAACCGCGAAGAACGGGGGATCATAATTAGACACTTTACAATGATTGTCATTTACAACATTATGAGATGTCCGTTTTCGGGACGATTTTAGCGGTAGCATTCTATTCTCAAGAATCTTATCTAATCTTGAGAGATAGAATGTCCAGTTTCTTAAAGTCAATCGAATAATTAATTCCGGATTCATTTTAATACATATTGGAGAAAAAAATACGTGTTACATGCATTAATAATAATAATAATAAGAGTTAATTTCTATAGCGCAGTTTTGTGAAGGTTCACCTCAAGTGCGCTTTACACTAACTAACCTAACCTAATTGTAAAATTACAGATATACTACATAGTATATCTGTTATTATAATATATATACAATATGCAAATTAATACTATGACATACAATATTCATGAGCAGGTATTATAAAATAACAATTTAGAAACTAGGGGTGTAAATAATCAAATATGTAGTAGGTACAAATAAAAAGAGAAAATTATATGACATTATATACATGGTTTTTCACTGAATACTAATGGAATTAAATAACAAGGAGAGAAAACCGCAACTAAATAAGCTATGGAGGATTGAAAGAAAAAGAAAAAAACAGAAAAAAAGAAAAAGAAAAGAAAAAGAAAAAGAAAAAGAAAAAGAAAAAGAAAAAGAAAAAGAAAAAGAAAAAGAAAAAGAAAAAGAAAAAGAAAAAGAAAAAGAAAAGAAAAAGAAAAAGAAAAAGAAAAAGAAAAAGAAAAAGAAAAAGAAAAAGAAAAAGAAAAGGAAAAATAAAAAAGAAAAAATGTCCTGAAATTATGTTTCTACGTACATGAATTTATGTTTTATGTCGGATAGGATTTTTTGAATAATTTTGTTTTCAATACCCGTTTGAACTCTGCTAAATTCTGAATGTTAGCAATATTTGGGGAAGCTTATTCCAGATGACCGGGACCGATATACAAAAAGCGCGATCATAGTACACGGGTTTATTTGACCGAGAGGGTTCAACTAATCGGTTAGCAGCATTCAAATCTGCTGACCTCAAAGAAAGCTGTCTATCACCTGGGTTTTGTCGGACACAGTGTTCAGATATATAGGCTGGTGCCTTTCCGTGGAGTGCTTTGAAGGTTGTTAAGCAAATCTTGAATTATCTCACTCATAATTTGATATAATTTTTGGAGTAGAGAACGCGGGATGATTTACTTTAGTTATGGTGAGGCAACAGTTTGAGGAAATGGGAACAGTTTGCCGCCATAATAAGTTAAGCGATTTCTTTCTTCGACAATTTACTGTAAAGCAATATTTCAAAGGTAAAAGCACAGATGGACGTCAAGAGGGGAAGTAGAAAACCAGCAGCTGCCCTGTCTGCGTTCATCTGAAACACTTACTAGTTG